>JAQGAT010000167.1:0-50360 GCA_034687845.1 Pantelozetes paolii
ATCATAAACTCTTTACTGAATTTTGTTTAATATATTTCATGAGTTTAGCAAACCTTCAGTTTTTCACTGATATAATGCTATTTAAAAATATTCACTGAATTGCGATAAAAGACAAACTCATTGTCAGTGATAGCAAAAACTTGAGATATCGTGTGAATACCAGTGTTTGCCTCTGTATTTGGTTTACAAACACATATTAAGACCTAATTATTTCTAATTAAACTTTTTACCCCTTTTTATATGACATCAGATAAACCCCATTAAAGGTTAACTGCATTTACTTATTGTGAATAAAAGTAAGAAAAAGCAAAAAACAAAACCAAAGTTTGCATTAAATCCTTGCACTCAATAGCATTGGGAACTAAAAACTTGTTATGTTTTGTCAAATAATAATAATCTCATGAAATATAGCTTTAATATAGCGTTTGTGTCAATGAATTGATTGAAATAACATTAAAGGGAATCAACACAACAGCACAACAGAGTCACAGACGACTGAATCACTGATTTCTGATTCGTGTATTGAATGATAAAAAGTTAATACAATATAATATAAAATACAATCTTTACTTCACTATTGATCTGTTCATCAATACTATTGACATAACGCTGATGTAATTCAAAGACACGTTTTGGTCCAAAGTTTCAAATAAAGTTACATTGATGCTCTAATACACTACCACTCAGTGTCTATTGTTATGCAAATTTATTTCAGAGATATTTCATTAGAAATGTTTTTTATTTTCAATTCAATTGCTTTTAATTAAAGTTTAATAACAATTGTTTTGTTTTTTATTATTTATTAAAATTAATATAAAAGTCATATAATCAGCAAATATTGGAGAATTGAGGACAAGATTTTGCAATAATTAAGATTTGAACAGGATAAATTTGAATATATATTTCTAATTTTGATTTTATTAATGATAATATTTTAATTAGACTTTATTTTCCAATAACCTAGAATCTAGGTCCTAGATCAAAGTTTTTAGTTGATTGAGTTTTGGCATATTTTTGTAAACATGTTTATTATAATAATATTATTTATATTTGATTTAAATTTATTTTTATATCGTTTGATGTGTTTCAACAAAATCCCAAACACTTGACTGAAAGTTATCTCAAATTTATGATTGAATTGTTTATAATCTTTAGTATTATTTCAAAACATATTTTCGTCTCAAAAATAATTTAACAAATGATTAGTTTTTATGAGTTTTTATGGTTTATATTATGAATATTTTATTTTAAACTTATTATAGATTACATACAAAATGACAACATTTTTATAAAATATTGATTTTTGGCAATAAATTGATTGTTAATTGAAAAGACATTTTAAAATTGATTGCATTTGAAATTAATTTATAAATATTTTAATAATAGATTCAATCGTTTAATAAATTTTCAATTAATTGATAAAACTTTAATAAAACTCACAATAAATAACATTATTTAAGCATTGAATGAATAAATTGTAAAATTCAGACAAATGTTGAATAAATTTCAAAAAGAGATAACAATTCAATGATTATCTTAATTGTTGACCACAACTGAAGAGGCCTTGTATTGAGATGTCGACGATTGATGATATGGTTCTCGTGCAGAGAAATCGCTGTTTTCTTGTGTCAATTGATCCGATTTGAAGTCCATATTGGGAGCACCGGTGGGAAGGATTATCTGATCGTAATCCAGGACTTTCTTACTGTGTTTTTAAATAATAACAAAAATAATGATTAAATTGTTATTAATTATAATGAAATGAATGCAAACCCAAAGCATTTGAGGATAATTTTCTTAAACCAGGGTAAAAGTCTGAACTCAGTTATACCAGGGAAGACACCAGGGTTGACTTGTCCAATGTAAAACCATAGGAATAATACTGTGATGAAAGCGGAGAGAGCGTAACCCCACTGAACCAAAAACATTATAATCACTTTAATTATGGCTCCGATTATAATAAGCCATCGATTTATGAACCAATTGTACCAAACATTTGGTTTACACTTCACTTCGTTTGGGTCTACCTTCGAGTCCTGAGCCACAGAGCTATCTGTGCTCTCATATGATTCATCAGCACTACTCAGTTGGTCCGGGAATTCAGTCTTTGGTTGTTCTGGTGAATGATCTACAGATGATGACTGACTACTACTTTGACTGCTTTGTTGTCGTTTGACTTTAATGTGTTTTGTTTGAACCCTTTCGGGGAACAGACGGTCCAAATCATTGCTCTGTTGGGAGAATACAAATCAATTAATTGATTGTCATTTTGTTTCTCTATATTAAGCCAGACCTGAACCGAGCCGTAGTTGGTATGAGAAGAAAGGGGTTTCTTGTGACGGGTGTCGAACGTAGGACTAGTGGCCACTTCGGCGGACGCCATAAATCTCGACTCTCTATTGATCTGAATGTCAAAAGTCATTGCGAGTGAGAAGTAGGCGTACTCTACGGTTGCATAAGTCAATAGGTATGGGATTGTGACCAACGGCGCCAATACATTGATTTTGCCGACCATTATGAACAGGAATGTTATCAATGAGAACAGTATTAACGCATTGACGGGAACTGTAGTTAAAATTGTTTATTAGGAAAATCATTTCACTCTAAAGTGCTAATAACCCAAACCTTTATTAGGTCCCCGGCCAACAGAAAATACTTCGAGCACTGGTATTATATTTTCATTAGCGATGTTTTGTATTATACGTGGCGTCGCATATAATGAACCCTTAAATCCAATTGAGTGTCAGTTATATAACCATTGAATTGAGAAAACCCCTGATATTTACCAAACTATAAGAAAGCGCTGATATATAGAGACCTAATAACAAGAATATTCCCACAGAAGAGGCTTTTTGTGCGATCAGGTAGTCATTGAGTAGTGCACTGCGAGTACAGGTGGCTAAAAGGGTATTATTATTAATTTATTCAGTTCAATTCTCCAAGGAGATTGTTTCTACTAACCTCCCAACCCAATAGCAAATGACAAATATAAGAAAAGAGCGGTTCCTATAGCACTGAAAGTGCCAATCGGTATGCTTTCGGTCGGTTTCCTTAGATCTCCGCTCATATTAATGCCCGCAAACACACCGGTGACGGCCGGGAAGAACACTCCAAACACGTTGAATAGACTCAGCTTTGTTTGACTTGAATCCGGTTCCCAATTGGCTTTTATGTTGTCAGTGCTGTAACCGATCACACCGTTTGCTGTTTCCGTTCAAATATATAAAGGTTTTGATTAATTGATTCAATGAATGACTAATTGACTAATACTTGGGTCGTATCTAATGAAGAGGCCGACCATGAAATCAATTGCTGCCAACAGTAGGAAGAAGAGGAGAACAAACTGCAAACGTATAACCCATTTAACTCCCGCTATGTTTATGGTAAGTAATACGAGTACGAGTGCCACACCAATAGCCCTTTCCCACCAAATATTGTCTACATTGAAGAGTTGGGTCAATGTTTCTGCAAATCCCATGACATGAAGAGCACACGAAACAGCCTTTCATTACAAAGAGTTTCAAAATTACTTTTATTAAGAATTTAATGAAAGCATTAAATACCTGTCCAAAGCTGTAGAGCACCGAAACCGCACCGCCTATTCTGGAACCCAAAGCATTTGATATGAGAACGTGAACATTGCCTCCACTCATGTGATGACATCTCTCACAAATGCCAATCCCGGCCAATACGGCCAGTGAGCAAATGAAAACACTACTGATTATAATCAGAGTTGAGAACCCGATTCCGGCGTTACCCTGATTAGTGCACGAAAAATATTATTTCAAATGAGCAATCATATATTCAGTAGTAAACAATCATTTGCATTGCTCAGACTACCATTCCTCCCAACCCATAGATAGACTGAATTATCCTAAATGTAAAGAATATTCTGAAAATTCAAACTTTTTTTTAATAACTTTTTTGAATTAAAAACAAAAACAATGAATAACTAATGCATAGCTAATGAAACCCTGAAAAGGGGTATAAATGACATAAATTTTAGATAAATTTAATTATGTTTTCTCAATAAAAGTCAAAATAAATAATAATCAAAATTATTTTAATAAAATCCAAATTTGAGAGCATTTTCATGAAATAATCTAATTTTCGTCAACAGAATAATGTGTTCGTGGTATTAGCACTGGTATCAGCACTGGTATTGATTTTTATGTTGTATTCAATGAAAAACATTATCTTTTATTCCTCTTAAGTATGAATTCATAAATAAGACCAAAAATATTGATAAAAATGTTTGAATTTTTTTTAAAGAATATTGAATTCATATAAAAATTAAATTAATTATAATTTATATTCATTTGAAGAATGAAATGGATTTTCACATAATATACTGAACGTTAGATATAATGAAAGTATTTATTCATAAATTATTTATTCCCTGGTATTAAGGGAAAAGATATTAAAGGTTTTGCTTTTTGATATTATTCTGGATTCTGTGTCATTTGGATTTCATTGAATAAAATAAATATTCGGGGAAAGTATGAAAAATTATATAACTTTTAATGAAAGCATATTTTTATCAATATTTTTATCAATTTGTCTAAAATTAACCAAAAAATAGGAAATTTCCAAAAAATCAATATTTGTTTATCAATTAAATACCATTCCTATTGCCGTCACAGACACTAAACCTCATCCATATGTTAGGGTTAACTAGAGTTTGAACATATAATCCAAGTCTTACCACAAGCCAACCGGCCCTCAGGAAAGTAATGACACCAAACAGATGGATGACACACGAAGTGTAGACTCCATCCCAGGTTCCGAAAAGTATGGGTTGAGATAAGAAGAAATTACTTTTCCACCAGTGCTTACCAAAGCTTTCCTATTATTCAAACAATTTTTTCTAAATTTAATTAATTATTTCACAAAAAGAGTGATTAAAAGCTTAGAAGTGTTTAATGACCTGATCCTCGAGAAACAGTTCATTACTTCTCAGTCCTTGCATCAGACCAGAGCTATCGGCCCCAGAATCGAGAGCTGGTCTCTGTTGATAAGAGGCATTAGGATCTAAGCCATACTGTCCCCAATCAATGTTGGTTTTAGGACCCGAACTGTCAGTCGGTTTCTTGTTTGACATCTCATATACTGACCACTGATTTGTGACCTAATCTTAGCTCATATTTGAATCATTGGTTTCTATGACTAACAGAATATCAAAACATTTACATTAAAGTCAAACATATGTTAGGTTTGACTCAACACTAATCAAATCCAATCACAAGTCTTAGAAACCTATTCTACTCTACCCTACGGTTAACCCTTATCTACAACTATCACAGCACATGTCAACCAATTGGTGGCACAGGCAGTCAAAAAACATTATGGAATAGTCTTACTATCGATTAGAGCAGGCCTTTCACATTTGCGCACAATTGGATTGTCTGAACCCTAAACTTTACCACCTGTTCATTGGGTTAGTTATCTCAAGATCTCTATTATTTATGACAACAAAAAACAATTATATTTTAGTTTTCGTCAAAAATACATCAAAATATGGTTTTAGTAACAATTTATGTGTAGACCCCCTGCAATGAACACAATTTACAACCCCCTGAAATGTGATTAATTATTGCGAGAAATGAAAGAATGATTGAATAGTTTTGAAACGGTTTTCAAATAAAATGTATTTTTAGTTGAATTAAAATATTTGAAAAAAATCAAAATTATCTCAAAATTAGTTGTAAATCAATGAATAATATCTTAAATGTTGTCACTTTTTGGGATTAGTTTTTAAGCACTAAAACAGAGAGTATTTTATTATAACCTGAACTGAAATCACATAATTTGAGTCAAACTTTGTTTTTGTATTTAAAAACAAATTGTATTTCAAATGAATTAAAAATTATTTTATTTTGAATTTCATTAATTGAAAACAAAATCAGAAACAAATTGATTACTATTTTGAACGTTTAGACGACATTCCTGTGCTATCAATGAGTTTTTGGTCATTCCTTTCCTGTTCTTCACAAATCTTTGCATATTTTTCATAGGAAAGTGTTTGTCCGTTGTCTTCATCTAAAGTCCTTTTGTATTCATTAGAGTCGGGATTATTGGATTGATTGCGACATAAATCCAGTTTCTTCTCAATAGCCTTCACCTGTTCTTTAGGGGGCGTCGACACGGAGTTAATCATTGACCACAAGGCTATCAAATGGACAGACATTTAAATTGAATTACAATACAGTATATGAATGAATGACTAACAGCTCATAACTCTCTGCAAGTGTTGTATTTCGTCGTTTCGGTCAACGAATAATAAATCCGTTAAATAACTGTCAAAACAATGTAAACAATGATTGGAGGCCTAACAGTGTGTGTCATACCTGTCCAGATTGACCTTCACTTTACTCGCGGCGTAAACCACAGCCGATAACGCGATCTTAATATTAAAATCAAATCAATAATTGATATAAAGTTTAAGTGAAATCACAAATACCTGCGAAGGACTGAACAAAAAGCAGGCGTTTGTAGAAAATGTCAAATCAATGAAATAGTCGATGTGTGGCCTAAACTTCTCCGGGTCTCCGCACTGAGGGTAACGGGTCTATGAGTGACACAAACATATAATAAACAAAGCATTTGCAGCACAGGTAACAAAAACTATTAATACCTTCAAATCAATGAGAAAGCCCTCAATAGGTCTCAAAGGGTTATAAACCGTTAAATGGTATTTCAATTTCTGCATTAAAAGCAATTCATTGTTTAACACAATATCCGATGCTTTCATGCGATCCCCCTTAACATTGGCCACAAACTGAGTCATTGAAACGTTAAACTCATCCACTTTTGCGGCCAAATAAACACAAGTGACGACAATATGTTTGGGATGAAAGTCCATCACTGAGTTGTGGAGATAAAAGCGTTTGAAGTATTGAAATGCCGTTCCCTTTGAGTGAATAAACAGTTAATCCAAACAATCAATGGTTAAGTGTGTGAAGACATACGACAGCGCTCTTAGGCATCGGTGGCACGAATTTGCGGCAAAAGTCCCGTAAAATTGTTTCATAATATTTGGTTAAAACTGATTCTTCGGCTGAACTCAAGAAGACGTCAAATATGTTGTCTTCCTTTGGGTTATAATTGAAATCAAATTAAGGGTTAAATTGAAAATTAAATTCAAATAAATGTTTGTCTTTTACACTGAAATCGGGGTTTCGTTCAGAAATGAACCGAAGATTGGCTTCAGATCTCAGTTCTTGTAATTGTCTTTCATCTGAAAACATCCAAAACTTGTGTTGAGTTGACGTCGAAAACATTGAAATCAATTGAAAGTCAAAACAATTTAAACCACTTTTAAATCAATTTAAATAAAAACACAAAACAAGAGATAAACACAAAAAGTAAATAACAATTTGTATTCACTTTTTCAAACACTTTGTGTCTCTTCTGATAGTGTTTTCAATGATTGTGTTTCATATCAAATGTTATGTACTTTTTGTTCAACTTTTTTAATGTTTATCAATAAGTCTATAGATGTCTCTCAAGTGCTCCCAATTCTCACTCCATTCACGACATTACTGTACTAACTTGTAAGTGATATATATTCAGGGGTATATTAAATAGTGTTTTACCCTGATATTATTATGCAAATTAATGTAAATGATATCTATTTTAAACCCTTTATTATATACGAAGGTCATTATATTTAATTTAAATAAACTTAGTCATTTACAAAAAGAATATAAATTTGTGACCCTGCCCCTATTCTGAACCTTTTATTGAAATGACATTTTACAAAAAACTTTAGACTTTTAAGAGTTTAACCGTTATTTCAATTATCATTAAATGAAAAGATGATTATCTTTGAAGTGATTTATACAGAAATAACTGTTATTTATATGATTTGAGGTATAATTTGATTCAAGTATTCAAACCGGAAGTCAATAATAATTGTTTGAATTATTTAAAAGTCTTTTTCAATGAATTATTTGATGAAAAATAAGATAACATTTTGAGTGAAACAAATGAATATTTAATTATTAAATATATAATTAAATTCATTAAAAATATTTTAAAAACTTTTATTTTATTTACTTTTAATATTGAATGGAAAGGAAAGGAAAGGTGGGTTTGGAAACAGTTTGAGATTTTCCCCAAAACCGATCACTTCTTAACTCATGACTTGATTATTGAATGAATCTCTTGAAAAGAAAGTTGTTTTCAAATGAATGATAATTTCTTTGCTTTTATTTTATTAAATGAATTGAAAAACAAATAAAAAATTTTAAAAAGTTATCAATCAATCGATAAATTGTTATCAAAAGTCAAATTAAATAATCTTTTTCGCAACCAATAAGTAATCAAATGTTAATATATTTCAGTCATTGCACACTATTTTTGATTAATTGAATGTTTGATTCATAAAAAAAATCAAAAATTAGTTTAAAACTTAAAAATTTGTTTGAAATCGATCTCAAAGTCTCTCTAAACGAGACATTAAACTAAAGACATGAACTCAGAGTCCCTTAAAAATGAACAAAATTAGGTCTCTTTTGGCAATCAATGCATTGCTTATCCGACAAATCCATCAAATTATTGATCAATTTATTGATTAGTTTTAACAAATTAAAGGCAAAAATGAATGAAATGTTTATTTTATTTGAAAAGACATTTTGATTGAGTTTTTCAATGAATTTGTCGACAAATAAATCGTTTGAAGAAATCTTTTATATAATTCAATATCAAAATGAGTTTCTCATAGGAAAGCGAAAAACAAACAAAAAGATAGTATTTGTTGAAAAATTCCAGAGTTGTCTGAATATCAAATAAATATTACTTAAAATTCATACCATTTCTCAGATTTTAATTTATTTTGGATTAAAATTTTATTCAAATATTATTTCAAAGTATTATTGAATTTATTTTCAATTACTTTAAAAGTTATTTCTTTTAAATATTTAAAAGATTTTGTGAAACAAAGTCTAAATTTTTCTAAATTCTGCCGACAGTTATGGAAATTAAATGCTCTGGGTATTGGTATACGTTCAATGATTTAAATCAATTCACCCTGTAGTCAATTCTTAGTTATGCCTGAGTTTGATGATTTAAATATTAATTAAATTTTTAGCAAATAATTTAATGTAAGAATAAATTATAAAAACATTGAAATGATTGCAATCTTTGAAAATTAAAAATCAATTTGATTTGAGTCTTGAAATCAAATAATTATTAATTATTTAGAGTTTAATTGAATTTTTCATTGAAATAAGCATTTCTGGCATTTGAACCACAATTTATACAACGTTTGAATACAAATCGATTCAATCATTACTTCATTAGATTTGTTTTTAACTATAATTTACACTATTTTTACATTAATAACACATTCATTAATCATGTATTTAATGAATCGATTGAATGATCTGTCAAATCGTTTCATTAAAAATATATCATTTTATTGGTTTTTTATTTAATATGTGTTTAAAATGGGATTGAAATACAAATTGTGACAGAAATTTATTTTTAATTAGGTTTTCATTCAAAACATATTTTTATAACACAAGAGTTGAATATTATTTGAGGTAAGAATTAAATCTTTAAAATGTTTGCACAAAAATTAAACAATGAAAATAATTATTGAATCAATAGTTTGAATGTTGAAAATATACCCCTGAAATGGTTTATACACCTGCACTGTATATAATAATACCTGTATATCAATACATCACTAATATATCTAATTTCCATAATTTCATCTTAAAATCAATTTTCACTAATAGTTGATAAGATATTCATAAAAATTTAAAAACCATTTCCTTTGAGATCAGATATGAAAACAATTAGAAACAAAACATTTGAAAGTTATTTGAAAAGCAGTTGATTTGAAAAACAATTGAAATTTGCTTTGAATTGAAAAAATATTTAAATCACGACAAAAACAGATGTAATTATCAATTGTTTTACGGTTTTGAACCGTTTTTTGTTTCATAATAATTAAGTTTAAGTGAATAACAGGTGAAAGATATGAAAATTTATAATAAAGTAATTCACAAACTGTTCAATACTTTTAAGTGAAAGGTCTGCTAATTCATGGAAAGGTATGGAATGTGTGCCACGAATGTTAGATTAAGGGTCCGATAAGACATTAGACACCGTTTCGGGAAATATGGTCTGTGACTGAAGAACCCATAAATCAAACGCAAGACTGACTCAAAAAGACATTAATATATTCTGCGCTCAAAAGCCGTGAACAGAAACAACAGAATAGAAGACTTGAAGACATCTAACGATTCATTGACTTCTCCTTCAATACAAACACTTTTAACCCTTACATAACTAAATACATAGTCTATTGAATGCATAGTCTATTGAATACTATTTTTCATAAATAATTTGATATTTAATTAAAACTAAACATAAATTTAATGAACAAAAACATAAATACAGGAAAACATTGAAAAACATAATTAAAATGAATGTGTTTTTATCAGTCGATAATAAATAACATTATATTTATATTATTGTTAATAACTATTAACTTATTATTGATTTGAAAAGTCTTCAAAACATTTTCCTTTCAGTTGAATGTGATCTTTGTTTTGAAGACATAATATTTGGTAAAAATATTCATCGGCTCTGAGACCCCATGCCGTCGATTGGATCTAAGTTTGAGTTCATTATTCCCAAAAAGTAATAAAGTTTTAGTGAATTTGAATTTTTATTCTAATTTTTTCATTACTAGTGCTGTGTTTTCATTACACACTAGTGTTTTCATTACGGGTACTTTTATTTCGGCAAATGTCTTACAAAAAAAATACTTTCGTTTGAAGTCTAAACACAAATATATATTGAAATGACTTACGAACTGATAATTTAGAGATTCATATCATTAGACTTTTTATACTTTCAGTGTATATACAGTGTATTATACGCTATGTTTAGTGAATATGATTTGAAAAGTATTAAACTATAAGTGAGAGTCGGATCCGATTCATCAAAAATACATTTTGAAAAATAAAAAATAAGTATTTTTTACTCTTTCTTCAAACCGAAAGGAAAGGGATTTTTATTCCCATTTGTATTGCAGTCCACAACACAATCATTCAATTTTTCATTATTACTGAAAATGTCTTTTTCTTTATCTTTAAAATTCTCATTCAAACACTCTTTATCTCTTGAAATCAATTCATAGTTTTGACCGCAATTTACAAATTATTTATTCATAAAAATAATTGTAAAACCAATTAAATGACTGAAAAATACAATTATTTATGATTTAGTTTTTAAATAATTTGTTTTTTATTTTCTACTCTTTTTTTGTGTTGAAAAATAAATATCAATTGATTTTAAAACCCTTTTGTAAGTAAAGAGAAAGTGATTTTGAAATAAAAGTCTCTGAGCTCTGAGGCGGAGGTCTTGTCTTGTATTTTGGCTTTTGTTATGAACTGAAAAATTTGTGCCAAAAATCTAATCCAATTCAAACAAAAGTTTTGAAAAATTGCTTAAAATTTTGTTTATTTTCAACACTGAATCCAATTAGAGATACAAAGACACCAAAACTGGTTTAAAAATTTGAAAATATGATAAAAAGACATTTCACCTCTTATACTGGGATTTGAAATTTACAACACATTATATATCATTAAATCTAATCATTGATTACATAATTGAAACTATGATTTCAGTCATTTTGATTAATTTGATTATTCAAACAAAGCATTTTGACTAATTTTTCAATTAATAAAGCCCCTGGCTCACTGGGCCTGGCATTTGTTACGGCATATGTACAGCATTTACACACTTTTACAGCACTTCTAGTTTTTTCTCTCTATTATTCAAATTTTCATTTCTCTATTGAAGTAAGAAATAATTAATTAATTAATATATGAATTGTTTTATTAATTAATTTCATAATAATATTATCTTTTGTTTTGAATATTTGAGCGAAAAATCAAAACTGAAATTCAAACTACAGTTCAGAAAACTCTTACAGAACCTAATATTTTAACCAAAAAATTATCGTTTTTCAAAATCTTAAGTAAATTTTATGCTTTTTATTGTGAAAATATGCAGAAATCCCGCCCAAACTCAAACTCAAACTCAAACTCTTATCACATCTTATACTTCAATACAATTTAATAATAAACAAAAACACATTTTATTTTGAATTTAATATTATATCAGAAATATCGCAAAGAATTTTCATAAATTAGTTATCGGGAAGTATTATTAGTCCTTTTTTTTTACTGCCAGTGCTTTGAAGCTTAAGAGATAAAATTAATGATTTTTTATATTTGAATGAAAACACAATGTATTTGTATTTTTGTATTTATTTTTAGATTTCTATTTTCAGTTTCATTTAACACTAATTCCCAAAACATTAAAATTAATAATTATTATAAGAGTTTGTAAAACACTTGTTGTGAACACTAATTCAATTTAAATTTTAAGCCGTGAGTTAATTGTATGAATGACCCAGCTTTAAAAGGTGATCAAGGATCATTATTGCCCAAATCAAAATGATGTAATGAATTAAAAATTCAATAAAATTCTCGAAATTATTTTATATTTTTTTGTTAAATGACTTAAATTATCCAGTATTTCAACAGTTTCTGCAATTAAAGCAATTATTTGGTGCATAAAAATGCATTTAAATTAAAATCTTATTTGTTTTTACACTCAATGTTAGATAAATATCTAATTTTTATGTAAAAGTTGTTTGCATTTAGAAATGAAAACCAGAATTGGATTCAAACAAAACGAAATCTAATTTTGAAATACTGTTTGAAATGAAAGTTTAATTCCCTATTAATCCTCAAAAGTATTTTAATGTATAAAATAAAGTCAAGAGTCTGTGTGTTGTGACAGGATTTTGATAATGTAAAAGAGTATAACATTATATCAAAAGTAATGATATTTTTTATTATTGAAAAGCATTTTATTGATATATATTTTCACTTTTATCCCAGTGTTCAACAAATACCTGAATAAATACAACATTTCTTATTTGAATTGCATTTGAATTACAAGAACAGCAAAAGCCAATCAATCAAATCATTTATATCAACAAAACCTCTAATTTTCATTAAACTATCGGTTCTTCTGGACATAAAAATCAAAATAATTATTAGACATTAAATATAAATATTTTCAGAAAACTATGATTTGATAATAAAAGGATTGAAATGTTTGAGAAGAGCAACAAAAATATGAGAAAATGTAAAATTAGTTAAAAATGTTTGCAAACTCTCTGAAACACACTATTCTTGGACTGAAATACAAGTTAACTAAGAGTTACGGCAAAAGTCAAAGAACTAAAAGATTTGACATAAAGTTATAATTTGAAGCATTAGTTCTGGAATGTTGTTTAAAATCTACTTGTGCTGAGAGTTGAGAGCAAAATATGATTTTGTATAAAATATTTTCCTCTCAAACGGATAATTAGCCAAATATTTATCATTTCACTAATAAATGCTCCTGATAATTGCATTCTTGATCACTGGTAAATTGAAAATAGATTTAAAATTGTTTGATATTTTGCGGTTAACCCCTTCTCATACCTAAAAACCCTTTTAACAGTAATTTTAGTTTTTTTAATATTATTTTCAAACAGACCTTAAAATAATTATTATTTTGTTTCTCTGTCCTTAAAATTCAATTAAATATTATTCAGAAATTACAGTGTTTTTGGTTTTTGATCAAACATTTACGCTATCATTGAATATATTATAAATGATTTACAAATCAGTATTTTTTGTTTCAAATTATTGATGAGATAATGATTATTAATGAATGCAAACTATAGAGTGATTTGCTATCAATTGAGTCTTAAATCAATGACTAAAATAAATAGTTTTTTTTATCAATGGTTTCAATACTTTATTAGACATTAATTTATGCGAAATATTTCAATACGTTTTGAACTATAATTTGTTGAACGCTTTGAAAACGTTTCAAATTTACCCGTATTTTGATTGACGAGAAGGAAAAAGCCTTAAATTTATAAATAATTTTATATTTGAATAAATTTATGCATATTTTCTGTATTTTTAAAAATTTCTAAATACAAATCGTTTTGTGTTTTTCTTTTATCATTTAAATCAAAGTTTGAATAAAATATTCAAATTTCAATCAATAATATTCATAAATAGCTCATTGAATGATGAAATACTATTTAATTGTAATTATTTTAATACAGAATTCAGTTTTGAATTGAAAAAACATTTTATTATTATACTTACAAAACAGTACTTAAATTCCAAGTCTCGAAGAATTTGAAGACGAAATCCTCTTCTCATGAATCAAATCATGAAATTCAATGTCAATTCATTTAATTGTAATTCTCTTTCAAATGAAATAAATTTAAATTTGATTTGAATTTTATGAATTCAAACAAATTATATAATAATTGACTGAAGTTTTGTTATCAAAGTATGATTTGTTTAAAACCCGTCTTATGTTTAATGAATTCAAAAACAATAACGATCTGTACATACATTGAGTTAAATAACCATTGAATTGATTATTTCCTTGTTTTATAATATCACTTTACCCCCTGATTATTAGAGTCGTATATATCATTCCACCCCTGATTATTAGGCCCTTATATATCATTTAGATTTACATTTTTAAACTTCAAGTTTAACATTAAAATACATTAAATGCTTGAAAAACTTCTTTTACTTTACAAAACATTTAAAGCCATTAATTAATTGCAAAAAATAACTAATAATTTGTTTTTTCGTAATTCAATTGTTTGTGAATCAGTGAAAAGGATTTCAAATCAATCTCTATTAGTGTCAGAAATAAAGTCAAATAAAATGATTTTTATGCAAAAACCGATGCAATCATTAAGTAATTACTTTTACTTTCAAATATTCAGTAATAAAATTGAAATTAAAAATAATTTCTTATGAAAACTGATTATTAATGTAAATAATAGTCAGTCAGTGCTTTCGACACAACATTCCCTGATATCAGTTAAAAATTATCTTTAATTAAAACACAGTTTATATTCAAAACATTTACGAAATAATTGCACTTTAATTGCCATAAAATTATTAATAAATGTTATAAAAATTATTTAAAGATTAAAATGTAAACTCAAAACAAATTTTATGTTTTTAGTCATTTTTTATACAAATATTTGGTGCCGAGACCTACAATAGTTTCATAGACATTGATTATACAGATATTTACACCTGATTATAGTCTATTTTTGGGTGGATTAGGGTTTTTGCTGATTAATTGATAGTTTATAATATATTTAGTAATAATTTACTTGTTTTTCAAAGAAATCAAAAATCATTAAAAGTTTTTGTTGGAAATGATCTAAATATACGGTATTTTGAAATAAGTTTTATTATTTTGAATATTTTTTATGTTTCAATTGATATCTTATTTTTCGTATTGAAAGTGCATTTTATACTTAAACTTGTTTTACAAGTAATCTATTAAGATTTGGTTTAGTTTTAGTCATTTCAGGTGTATTTCTAAACATTTCTTTTGTATTTTCATTTAATTTCTTTTATTTTAAGTAATAATTATCTGATTTATAAAACAATGATAAAAATGAATGAATTCCTCAATCGATAAGAAATTAATTTTTGCAAAAATACTTTTGATGATTGAAAACACGATTTATTGAACAAAATGTGATTAAAGTATCAGTGAATCAGTGGTCATGAAAGTGAAAAGTGAGAGAAAGACATGAAAAAGTGATTTTCAATGGAAAATATGAAACCATTTGTTCCAATACTTTGAATGACTTCTTCAATGTCTGAATAATCATTGAATTGTTACACAACTGGTTAAACAGTTATTTCAAAAATGAAAAGTTATTTTCTGTAATGAGATTTCGTGAGCAATGGTTTAGAGATATAATAATTGATAAATAATTTCTTATTTCAAGACTTGAATTATCGATGCGTTTCAAAGACTCACAAACAGATGAGCCGTGCGTTTAGTGAGAGTTGACTTTAAAAACGCTATAAATAATGAAAATCTCATTATTTTATTGTTACCTATAATTACATAAATTTTACACATTTTACTGATTTGAGTGAATCCAAGGCCCTATCGTTTTGTTCCGTTCAATGAATAGTTAGGAAAGACTGAGAATTTTTAACTGAATCGGGTGTTTAAAACACAAATTATAAGGAAAGGAACGGAGGGTTAAAGTTATGACTTTATGAGCGCTCAACTGAACAGTCAGTGAAAGCACTGGTCATTAACTGTGCAATGAATTCACATTCTTCTGTAGATCAGTCCTCCAGAAAAGCTCTTGATGTGAGGCACAGGTATATAATTAGCTTTCATTTTTTGCACATTATCACTCGGTCACCACAAACAATAACCATTATTACTCCCGACGCCCGACCTCTGCATCCCTTTTTTAAGGGTTACATAAGGTTAGACCAAAATTTAGATAATCTTAGAGACACTTAACGTCTGGCGTAAGTGTTTTCACCTCTCCTTCAAAATGTATGTAATTTTTGGTGTTTGTCTTGTATTTGGTATTTATTTCAAACATTTTTAAAAGACTAACAAAATGTCTAAATCTTCAATCATTTCACAGTTTCTTATGGTTTCAACTCTTTATGGGATTTCCAAACCCTTAACTTAAATATTATTTTTTCGCCCCTTTTTTGATGAAAAATTATTTTTGTGCAAAACTTGTTCTTATTTTAACATTTAATTAGAAAAATAAATAACCAATAAATTAGTGGTCTTTCGGACAACAACTCCTTAATCAAGAGAAATGTCAAAAAATATTCAGTCGTTTGAGTAATGAAATAAAATTTTCTCAAAATTAACTCAAAACTGATTCAACTTTTCCGAAAGGCTTTCATCTATTTTCAGTCATAACTATTCATCAGTTTTGTCTTCAAATATCAATTTTTCATTTAATGTCTCAAAACGAGAGTTTGTTTTCTCAATTGAAATAATTTTTCTTTTGCTTATTTTGACAAATAATTAGTTAATGTTTTCAAACATTAATTGAAAATTTAAGTCAATTTTCACTAAAATTTCTCACAAATTCAGGTTTCAATTGAAAAAATGAATCCTTTTTTAAAGAAATTAACTCAAAGTTTGAGCAAAACTGAAGAAGAGTTTAAGGGTTTCGTGGAATTCAAGCATTTGATGGTTGAGAAGACAGCGCCGGACAGACGCCTCAGCCCTTCACTCACGAAAAGGCCATCCAAGGCCTCATCCATTTGAACAATCTTTAGATCCATTGGTGAAGAAAAATGAAAATATTTTTATTGTTTCAAAAACTCTGTTGAAAATCAATTTACAAAATATTGAACGGGTTTTGCATTTGTTTTGAAATTATATCCAAAAGTGAATAATAATTATAAAATAAATAATAAATAATTAATTGAATGAGAATTTCGTGCAAAAAAATTGTAAATATTTTTTAGTTTTAATAATTTTATTATTGATTTGACACTGAATTGCGTTTATTTGAGTGAAAATTTCAATGCAAGGAATCTTTGAGTCCTTTTGTGTTTCACAAAAACAAATGAAATTTTGATGAAAATGTATTTTTTTTAATCCAATGATTGACAGAAAAGATAATGAAAATTATTTTAAACAAAAGAAAATGTATTTTTAAAGTTCTGATAAAATTATTTAAATATAAACTCATTGTTTGATAAAAATTAAAAATAATTTTGTCAACAATTATGATATTTATCACTCATTTCTCTAATTAAAGATATTTTAAGTTAAGTTAAAATTGCTTTTCATTTTCAAAACAACTCTGAAATGTCAATGAAATGTTGACAATATATAAGATATTATTTGAATATAAATAACAGAATATTTAATATAAAAATATTTATTATTTTTTGTTGAATTGAAACTTGACTTTCATTTTCTGATAATATTTATAATAAAAATAACTGCAAATAACTGATAGACAGAGCATTAATCAAATGAATAATTAATCGACTGATGCTCTCATTTGAAGCCCTAATACTTATATCCACACTCGAAGACATGTGAATTGATTATGAGAGACAGGAGACAGGGGTATAAAAATCAAATTAAACAACAGTTTGTTTATATTATTGAAAAGAATTGCTTAAAAGTAATGATAAATTTCAGTTCAGAAAACCCGACAGAAAAACGATTATTGGGTTTAAAAGTGAATTAAATAAGAGTTTTATTGGAAAAAAGTTATTTCAGTGTTATTTCACTCAAACTTCTCACTCGACTGTAAAATACTTTCTCTTTTTAGAGGAGAAGAAGTGAATGAATGGCACAAAACCTGAAAATCAATAGAAATATGCATTAATTTAGAGCCAATACACCAAAACATTTGAGGAAAGCACTGGAGAAGAAGCAGAAATCCTGGGCGGAGGCACTCAATTAGACTTTCTATGAAAAAATACATAACTATTTTCAAGAGAAGAATCTATTTGTGCACAAAAAGTGAAATAATTATAATATCAACAAATATTTTCTCATCATTTCATCTCATTATATATACTTTTATTTGAAAATCTCTGAACAAAACCTTTTTGTAAACATGTATTTCAAACAAAGTTAGACATAGAGTCTGAGAATCTGTAAAAACATTATACAAACAATCGGTGCTTAAAACGTGTCCATCAATAATATTTTGGTCACTAATTAATAACATCTTGTCTTAGGTTTTGAAATATTATTTACATTAAAGTTTGGATTTTTGAATATCTCTTAGATTTTCATTACTTCACTCACTATTAAGTCATTTAATCAACAGATAATAGACTTTCCTCTAATTTATGGCTTCTCTCATCAAGAAATGAATTTTTACTCAAATTTGTTTCAAAATTCATGTAATAATTAGTATTTACTTAACTTTTTAGTCAATCATATGTTCCCTAAATGTCATGATTTGTCTGACTTTGAGTTAAAGAACTCCTTTGACAGCAAATCATTTATATTTTAAAAACAGCGATAAGTAAAGCATAATATTAGACAACCGGGGTATTTAACAGATTCCTTAGGGGGCAGAGTTTAACCTTAGTATAAAATAATTATTCAGCATCATTCAAATTACACCATGAACATCTATGCTTACAATTTTAAATTAAAAGCGGTAAAAATTGATTCTTGCTTAATTTATATTCAATTTATGTATTTTAAAATAAAACTCACAATTATTTATAATTTGCATAAATTAACAAAATTTTCTCACAGAATATGAATATTATTTAAAATGAATTAATATTTGAATATTTTTTTTAATATTTAAAATTATTTGAAACCAAAAAGTGAGGAAAGGATTGAAATTCCGTTTGAGATTACATTCAAATCTATTTCTTAATTAAGTTTTATTATATGACATCTCAATAGTCAAATATACTGAGTATCAGAGACTGAAAGGATTATCAGTTTATCAAACTCTAAGGGATATTAATAATAATTTTTATACACTTTTGCAAAGTTTGTGATAATTTTTGCAGATTATTACTTAATTTATTTGAAAAAGGGTTCAAATTAGAGATCCATTCAAAAGTGAAGATATGTTTCAAAAAGTAATTTTCAAATAAATCTCACATTTTATGTTAAGTTTAGATAATGTTTAAGAATTTTGTGCTAAAGATAATGTAATTAATCACTAAATGCTTGAAAAAAATATAAATAATAATAATATTCAAACTTTTCTGAAAAAATATTTGATATAAAAAGGAAATTACGAAACATTGCTTCCAAACACTGATAAATAGTCATTTGAGTTATCTCTAACAAAAATAGTGATCAAATATTCACAAAAAAACTAAACGATAACAAAACAAATAAATCTCTTATCAATAAAGTCATCAAAAAGTAAAACAAAAAGCAAACTATCAATCGATAAGACCTTAAGATCTAAAATATTTTTTCTTATTTTCTTCACTGAAATTATTTTTTACTCAAAAAAACTTTTCAATTCTTTTGTTATATATTTTTCTTCATTTACTTATTACAGTGTAAGCACTGGGTGTTTATAGCCGTACCCAATGAACGAGTTTTATTTATATCAGAGTCATTTCTCAAATATTAAGATCGATAAATAATATTAAAGTATATTTTCATTTTTTGTTTTATTAAAGTGAATTTAAAGGGGGGTTTGGATGAGGAAATGGCGCCGACATTACGTACTCTGGATCTGATTATCACTAAATTACTTTTAAAATTATATAATTTGCATAATATTTGACCAAAATTTGAATAATTAATATATTTTTTTGAAGACAGTATTACATAACAAGTGCTTCAATATTAAAATCTGGTAATCAATGCAAATACCCCTCATACCCCTCATACCCCTCAAGTCTTCCTCTTATGTTCTCCCCTTTTCTCACGAATTAAATATCACTTTATATTTGCAGTAAAATATTATTAAAACTTCATTTGAGATGAAAATGCCTTCAGAAGTGACTCTCGAGTCCGGAATTAATGTTTCATTTCTTATACTTTTATTGTATTATTTAATTGTAAAGAAACAATTGAGGCAAACAAGTAGTCCTTGGTTAATTTATTACAATTAATTTAATTATTGCATCAATTATTGCTTCATTTAATGATAAATCTCTTAATGTTTGAATCATTGATACGTTTTTATCGATTAAATGAAAGGTTAAGGAAATAAATTTAATTAAAGACTATTGAACTTCAAAAACAAATTCATATTAAGTGATATAAATGGACAACAATTTTGATAATATTCACTCGTTTTACTAAATTTTATTAATAAATCAATTAAAGTCTAGACTTAACTTGAAATTAATTAACAATTGATTTGAGATTTAATTGAAGTGAAACTCAAACTATTAATTAATTAAATTATAATTTATACAAAAGTTGTTTATAATGTTATATATAATTGATTTTTTTGTTATTATTATTTACATCACTTGTTTGTGAAACAAATTTCAATTAATTTAATTAAATTAAAAGCAGATTCACCAAGTATAATCAATTTTACAAGTGAACAAAAATTACTACTCGTCTTAAACCTGAATATTAATTACAAACCACTGATAAAGTGATGGGAATTCAGACTATACTCTGATATTTCATAGCCTTTGACTATAATTTCTTGATTTGAAATGCAATATAAAGTAAAGAGATATTAATAGATATTTTTTACTCATCTTTTATTTAATAATTATTTTTTATGTAATTTTTGTTATTTTTACGAAATTTTCATTTTTATTATTATTTTGTTTATAAAACTATTGTAACAAAAGTGACTGAACTTTAATTATATATAAATATACGTTTAGTTTCACTGAAATTATGTTAATTTCAATAATCATTGTATTATTTTTTGTCTAACCCTTTAATAAATTAATTAAAAGCTATTCAGTGCTGAGCAAACAATTTTTATTTGTTAATAAAATGGTTAATCCGGTTGTTTAACCAAAAACTCAGAGCACTGATAGCTTTTGATAATAAAATTCTTGCTATCATTAACCGGTCATTACATTAAAAATATTTTTATTGAATTGTCTGACTATCAGTGCTATAAATAATTCAGTTTTTCAGCCCTTGAAGACACAAATATCACATAAAACTATTGCAAAACAAATACACTTAAGATCACAACAACTCTATTAATATTTTTCATAACCTTTTTTGATGAGAAAATATTTCTAGAGTTCAAAGAGTTTTTCGTTTTTCATCTCAAATGCTATAAAAGTATTAAAATATTTTTTATTGCATTAAAAGTTGAATATTTGACTCAAGATTACCTCATATTTGATGTAATTTCACTTAAATATTAAAATATTAAGAAATATTCCGTCTATTTATTGCACTTCTCTTAAACACCCTTTCCATCTGTTTTAAGACAATTACTCTCTTCTGAATTCTTGATTGGGATTTATGACACCTCATGAATAAGAGTTAAAGTATATGTGCATTGGTTGGGATGATTGGGATGTTTGAGATGATTGGCAATTGTATTAATACTGTATTTCCTTTGAAATCCCCAACAAATCAACTGAACGTTCAATAACTTTATAACTTTATTATAAAATGATTGATGTCTTCAAAGAATTAACTCATTTTTTATTCTTGTTTTAAATCTTTGAATAAAAATGTTTTTGTTTGAGAAATGTTTTTAAATTTTCATTTTTTTCTTTCAAATGTTTTATTATGAATATTAAGCACTGGTATATCAAAAGTAATGATTTTAAGGATTGGTATTATATTTAGATTTTCATGTTTTTGGTTCCTTAACGCGATTTTTGCAAAATACTATTTCCCTAAAGATTTTTCCCTAACCCTTGATCTCCAGTCATCACTAATTCAATAATAATAACAATATTAATGAAAGTTTGAAAAAATCGGAAGAATTTTTGCAATTTTTGTCCTCAAGAATGAGATAATGTTTTCTCAAAACCGGTATAACTTTGAAATGTTATCAAAAATATCATTAGTTTTGAAGTTTTTAAACGAATTGTTGGCAATAAATGATATAAAAAAATAATAAATACTTTTTCAAAGAGAAAGTTATTAAATGATTGCAATAATGATCGTTAGCTCTAATAAAACAATACATAAAATATTTACAACTAATGTCTGATATGTGCAAAGAATTTCACAAATGATTAGCAATGACTGAATCATTGAATCATTAATTTAATTGTTTGTCAAAAACATATTTTGAAAATTGTTTTCAAGTATTGAATTAATAACAAAATTCTTAAAATAGTTAACACTTTTCACAAATCAAACAATCCTTTCACTAAAATATTCTTAGCTTTTAATGAAACCGTTGAAACATTTTCCCCTCTAATAGGTGTAGAGGTTATTGAAAGTGATTCTCTCGTGAAAGTTGTGGAGGTTTTCCACCTCAGTCTTCACTGAAACACCTGTTAATGAGTTCACAATTTTTAATCAAATTTATTATTAATCGATTGAAAGGTATTAATGCTTTGAATTAATTCAATAACAAATTTAAAGATCTGATAAAAAATGAATTTTCAAAGCCTTTGAGTTAAGGAAAAGATTTTATACTTTCAGTGATTAATCAAAACTTTTGTAAATTAATGGACAGATAGTGTTGTGCACTGTTAGATGCCTTCATCCGATTCAATGCTCTATTATTTGCAATAATTAGTGTTAAATCACATTTAAGTGCAATAACTCTTAACTCTTTACAATAAATCACTGAAATCTCAACTATTTATCACATTTTTCGCAAATAAAACAATAAAAATGTGAAAAATATTTGTAATATCAGTGATATTTTGATAACAAACGGATGCGATATTGAGTGATAATGTACTGAAAGTTTGATATCAGATCTGATTAAGTATTTGCAGTAAATTACAAATAAAACACATGTTATCAATGAAATGACAAATTTTAGTATAAAATTAATTTATAATTAATGATAACATTTGATAATTAATCACAGAATATAGCATAACATCAAAATCTTCTGCAATTTTTTTGATTAATTTTTTTAATTAATTATTTTTCCTTAGTTTTAATTACAAACTCATTTTCTCAACGAATATAATTGAGCTCTGGTAGGACTGGTATGCACTGTAAGTGTATGTATAATACAAGTGCCGGAATCACATAACATGAAAACAATTTTGTTGATGAGATTCTGGTGACCGTTAACTGCAGTTCAAAAGGCATTCAATACTTATTTGTCATTAAATATCGAGTTATTATGAGTAGAGACAAATGAAAAATAAATTATCGGTTAATAATAAGTAATTGAAAAATAAAATTCAATTATTTTGATAACAGATGAAAGAGTTATTGAAAGATTACCCCCAAAGCAATGAAAGCAATGATGAAAATTCAACATTTATTATATAAATGTCATAAAGTTTTTTACTTTATATTACAAATTAGTTGCCAAACACTTCCTGTCATCACAAATGTCAGACAAAACTGCATTTCAAAAGTCAATCAATAAAAAAACGAGTAAAAATATTTTCAATTAATTTTTGTGAATTATAGTCAGTGTTTGTGAAATGATTTTTGTTTATCTGTTCTTAATTTTCCGCAATTAAACTCTTCAAACATATGCAGACATTAGTATACAGTTTCAGACATTAGCGACAAATCAAAAAACATTTTCATGAAATTATTTATGCATAAAATGAAAAACTTTTTATTCATTTGGGAATATTTTTTAATCGTTTTTCAAATCAAATGTAAAAATAATAAATAAAATTTTTGTTTTAAAGGTTTGGAAAAGGAATTCAAATTCTACTTCGGGTTTAGTATTGAAATGAAAGCTCAAACCAAACAAAATAAATAAATGATTACTAATTACCAGTGATTTTGAAAAACAAAACGTGATTTTATGCAATAATTTTATCCAAAACTTCAGAAATCAATAAAAAATTGATTTATATTTGGATAAACATAAGAAGAAGTGAAACTCAGGAAGCGTTTTGGCCATCAATTAGAGTTAACCAAAGACTCCAAAAGCTCTAAATCTAAATACCCTTTCCTCGTTTGATCGTCAAAGCACTGGACGTTTGAATACCCATTGATTGGTATGGTATCCGTCAGAAGTGCCCAACGATTACCTCAAGCCATGAATATTATCTTATGTTCGGCTCTTAAGAGAAATATTAAATGATTTTGCGCTCAAAAGTGTTGGAGTTTTGATATTTATTACCTGTTTTTTGATTAGATATCAGAATTGAAAAACATTTGATTAAATATTGTGAAACCATTTGATTAACAATTCATTACATTTAGTATTTTCTTGGAATTGGTTTTCAGGTGAAAATTAAAAATAATTTGAGATCATATCAGAGGAGAAAAAAGTCATTTTATGTCTGAAACTAAGCATTGGATTGAGTTATTTGAGAGTTAGTCTCAAACTTGTATTTAATTATAGAAATTAAATGAGACTTTCTTTGATAAGGGGTTTGACACGTGTTTTGCAAGGTTGACAGACAGGGGCTACAAAGACAGGGGCTAACAAACGAAAGAGTAAAAGAAATTTTTAAAAATGTCATCTAATGTTTGGTTTTGTTTTTCATTAAGAAATTGATATTTTTGAGCGTTTTTATCAAAAAATAATTTAATTTTTGAGAGAAAATAACAAATTCAGACATAAATTGGTTTTTATTTAACATTTATTTAAAGATAAAAACATTTGATATTTATTTAAATTTTAGACGACGTCTCACTCAATCGGGAATTACCTTAACATCAGAAACATTTTTTGACAGTAACCTGAATTCATTATTGAAATTCATCTTTTACATTCAAATTGAATGCACCTGGGATTTAATAGGGGTGTGCAGGGTGTCAGCCACCAATTTATTGTTGAATGGAATTAGTTAAACCCCTTTATTATTACATAATCTTGGGCAAATATATTCCAGTCATAAAATGGTTTGTTTGAGTTAAATCTCTGATTGCAATAAAAAGCAGATTTTGTCGTCCAGTGTATTGAAAGTGAATTTTAAAATTCAAATCCAAAGAACATTCAATAAAAATGATTGGATTTAAATGAATGCATAAAATATTCAAAGTAAACCTGTTTTCTGTGTTTTTATTTGATTTTTGGAATATATTCTTAGTTTCTCTTTCATTCCCTTTCCTTACCATTCCTTTCGTGTAATTTCAATATCACTTCAAATATGAATAATTTCATTGAAATATCTTTTTGGAAATCTTTTAAAACCAATTCAATGCAAATGTTTTATGAAATTCAATATTAGTTTTCATTATTTTGTTTTGTTTTACAAAAAATCGTGAAAAAAATATCCTTATATTGAAAACTTTCGATATTATATATGAAATGTTATTTTTCAAATAAAAGGAAACAGTGTTGATGATTGTGAAGGAAGGTTAGACTATATACCAATGGCATGTCCGCAATAATCTCTAAATAGTGAGACACCCTTCCCCCTTATTATTTCTATTCATGTACTTTTTGGTGTGTGAAGAGCATAACGACAGTATATTTTTTATGATTTTGTGAATCCCCTTCTCCTGCGATGGGAATTAACTTTTTGAATGAAACCTTTTTGTATTCACAAACTATTCAGTCGAGCGATCATTGTTTGAGTTTAAGTAAAAGTTTACAATAAATTCAATATCGATTCGTGACTTAAGTATTTGAAAAAAGAGATTAAAACAAAAGATGAGTTCATTTCTGGAGATTTTATTCAACAATATAACAATGTTTGTGATGTTATATAAGTAAACGTAAGAATGGTTTTGAAATATTATCTAAAGTCTTATCGAAAGTGAAAAATATTCATAAATTTAGACAAAAACAGTTTTTTCAGTCTTTTTATTGCATTTTAAATATATTTAAGGGAAAAAACACAATAAAAATCTTTCAATAGATGTTAAAAATGACTGATATTTTCAGTTCTTAGAAAAGAGTCATAATTATTGAAATCTGTTTAATATCGGAGACAATCGCCGCCACAAAAAAATATCTCCACTTTCTGTGCACTAAATACAATAAAATCTATTCTTTCTGAACGTAAAAACTGTTTGACCGGGGATTGAAATACGGATTATTATATTCTTGAAGATCCCTCGTTAGGGGTGAATACTTTTGAGGTCATCCGAGAAACTTGTTTTATAAGGCGGAGCGTTGAGAAAATAAGGCTTAGTATCTGTGGTTGTGGTGGGAGTCGAGTCGAGTCTCAGTGCATCGACTGCTCCTCACTTTTCCGAAACGGCAGGAACGAGAGGAACGGCAGATGTGAATCAAACAACAATTACTTCAGTTTGAATTGTTTGGTCTCTAAAAAAGTTGTTTAAAAACTGTTTAGAAATGATATAATGAATGAATGAATTGACTGTATATGTAGTTCATTGTAAATAAATGGAGTCAACTATTATTTATGTCAACCTATCTATACTCTTGGTAAGTTTTACACCAACTTTTACATCAACTTTTAATTCAATATATTATTTGTAAATCTAATCCTTAACTCAAATTTAACCTAAAATTTCATTTCACTGTTTCACTGATTTCGAGCAAACGTTTTGTCTTTAGTATTGTTTTCTCAAAACTATTATATTATTGTTATTTTTGTGAAACAATTATTGTTTTCAGAATTGAATTAAACGTATTTATAGTTCCGTTTAATTTGAGGCCAATGTTTGCCTTTTAAGGGATTCAGTAAAAGGTCTGGCAATGCAAGAGATTGTGTAAAAAACTTTCAATGAATGACAGTTGCAGTTAAATAGGAGTAAGACTTAAGACTAGTTTTGGAAGTTTTGCTTCTGATGTAAGTCTGCGTCAAAACGGCAAAACATGTCACGAAAACAAAAGCAAAAATCAGATAACAAATAGTTTTTAACAAATATTTAAATCACTTTTCATTCAATTACATGTAATTGTCTTCCGATAAGTCATTGAAATCAAACTTTAATGAAATTCGCAATCATTTTCATTGATTTATATTTTATTGAAATTTGCTTTTCTTTAAACACAATATAAAAGTAAAACTAAAACAAAAGGTTTTTTTAATTTTTTTTTGTAATTTTGCTCAAATGAAATGAAATTATAGTACTTTTAATGTTTGATAATTTAATGTTTAAAAATTTAATGTTAGATAAAACAGCTCAGGTATGTGTATAGTATGGGTACTGTACAGTATGTGTAGTCAATAGCGCAGACAGTTTTTCTTGGCTTTAAACGACTTTCGCATAAAAAAAATATTAAATACTTTTTTTTGTGTAAAATTAAAGTTTGAGAACAAATCTGAAAGTTATTACAAGTTTTTTATAATACAAGTGTGAAGGACTGCAAGTGTAAGGACAGTAACAGTATTATAATATCTTAGGAAAGGCATATCTGCTGGTGCCTGTGCAGCCTTATTAAAATGGAAAGAGGGCATTCAGATAAAAAAGCGAATAACAAGGATAATGTATGCATAGATGGTATGTCAGGTAGTGTTTGGTGTTGTGGAGAGTAATATAAGGGAATGTGAGGTAAAGTGGATTTGTGTTTGATTACTACATGTTTGCGTAGGTATTCAGTACTTGAATCCGTAGAAGGGAATGGAAGGCAACGGAGGTATAGAAAGGGGTGATTTGCTGCTCATATTATCGTTATTATTATAAACATCATAACTGATTGCCTAAGGAATCAAAGGGTGTTTCGGACCCTTCGGAACCGTTAGAGTTATGTATGATTTGAAGATTACTTATTACAGTAAATGATTGAATTGTAGGCGTAAGCATACAGTCCTATCAGGACTGGTATCATATTTGCACTGATATTATTTGCCAAAAATATGCGGAAAATAAACATTAGATCAGAATTAATGCACATTTAATGTCTGATTGTGTGAATGCAATGTTAACTCAGAGACTGCTTACCTGTGCTCTCTTATGGTCTCTCTTCTCATATAAATATTATATTTTATTATTTTATTTTCAATACATTATTAATAAACTGAAACCAGAAGTAAATAAATGCAAGAAATTGTTATTTGTTTGTCATTATAATTGAGGCGAAGAGAGAGGTGAAGAGAGAATTGACTCGTTTTCGTCATTTTATTGCATAATAAGCGTCAAAGTTATCAAAGGATATGAATATAAGTCTTGTATTATATTTCTCTATCAGTTTCCCAAACAAACAGTTATTTGACAAAAGTTATGAAAACTGAGAGATGATAATTGAGGAAATGATGTGAAGCACAGGTAGTAGAGGGAATGTGGGTATGAATTTGGGGAATGTTAGACATAGACAGGGAATATGAGTTAAGCAATGAATGTAATGAACAAACTATTCACACAAGCGATGGGTTTAAACATTTTTCAATTTATTCATTTCTCATTTAGTGAGTACTGTATTTCATTGTCAATGCCAGTGCTATAGCACTGCTACTGCCAGTGCCAGTGAGAAAAAGTAATGTTTTTTAGGCGCTGGGCTCTAATCCCTGTGAAACTAAATTTAAATTCAAGTGAAAAGTTAAGAAACAGGAAAAGAAAGGTTATTTTGAATGAATGGAAGTGTTGTTGAGAATAATTTATTTTTTATTTTGACTCGAATGGAGCGCACAGTCAGTCTCTGATAGCGCTCCGGTAGATGAGAGGCTTCTTAATCAAAGTCATATCTCATTAACGATTAATCAGTGATTCCTAATGAGTCTGTTGTGAAGATAGCGTTCATATAATAGTAACGTATGTTTGTATAGCGTGTGAGGAATGGATAGACATCTCTTCATCTCATAATCTTTTTCACTCTATTCTTCATTTGCCAATTACAGGAAATGTCTCTAAACTGGTTTGGGATCAGATCCCTGTCCAGATCTGAGCTTAGATTCTGATATTCTCTCTCCCGCTTATCAGTGAATCCCAAATGTCTCTGAATCTAAAACATATAATTTCTATCAATAAATATAAGAATTAGATTTGAAAGTCGTCTCGAAATACCATATTTGACAGAAAATTATAAATTGTTTCCCTTTTTATACTTTTTTACTATTATTTTATGATATATTAATACTATTTGCTTGAATAGCCAGCACAGGCAGTCCTGGCCTTGTGCTCAAAAAGACTTTTGAGGAGAAAAAGTTTGAAATTTTTTTCATTTGAGTTAACATTTAAAGTCAATTTAAAGTACATCAGAAAATGATGAAAAAATTCAGAGTCAATGGCCTCTAAGGTAACAACAAATTGAAAATTTATTAAAGATTTAAATCACGTCATCAAAGTTGATGAACAACTCTCCCCTTTCTGTGCACAACATACACAACAACAACAATAATAATCAATATTTAAATTTTTAGTGCCTTTTAGTTAACAAAATAAGAGTTAATATTAGAGTTTAAAAGTTTAGTTCAGTTTTCACTTCAATTCAATACCTTTTTTATTGTTATTCAATTGAAAGTCAGTTTTGTATTCAATTTGGTTAGGCTTTGGCTCCCAATCCATGTTTTTGTGCTTTTTATTTATTTGCTCTTAAAGTTGAGTTCAAATATAATTATCCAAAGAAATATGAATTTTGAAAAAAAGAAATGAATTTTATTGCAGGGGTTTTGAAGTGAATTTACATATGAGAGAGAAATTACATGAACCACACCTTTGGTTGTAATAACTCTGAACAGAGAAGTCGTGAAAACAGACCTCAATTTCATTATTTGAAAAATAGCTCTTAATTTCAATTAATTTTCATTTATATCCGATTCATGAGTCGATAAATCCTTTGGACTTCAAAATCAAGTTTCCGTTTCATGCGATTTGTTTTTTATAGTTGAAAGAAGAGCCAAACCACTAGTTTTAGCCCATATTATGAACTCTAAGCTGTTATATAAGGTCTCAAATATTTAAAACAATTTTCACGTTTTACTTATACTATAAGAGATGTGCAGGAAATAAGAATTTATTTTATTAGTGAAGAAATGATTTTTTAAAAGTTTCACTCCTTTTAAATGTAAACAAGAAATTCTAAGATAAAATCCATTTTATCTGATATTTTGATTAAATATTAAGTGTTTAAAAGTATTATTCAATTTCGCAAAAATGCATACATTTTTCAGTTTATTAAACGTATAATTAAAGCCAAATTCATTGCAAATCTGAAGATAACTTAACTTTTCTTTTGCATTAAGATTGAGGGGAAAGGTATCTAAAAAGCGCAGCATTTCCTCAATAATAATAATAATAACTAAAACTCTATTAAATTTAGTGAAATTAATTGTAAAATGAGAACAATTACTGCTTATCTAAAGTATAATACTTTTATTGCAAACCATTTTGATGTCTAACGAAAACAAGTCTCACAAACAGTTAATAAAATGCTTTCAAGTCTTCAGTTGTGAGAACTCATCTGAGTTTCTCTATTAGTGATTAAAAATTTGATTAAAACTAAAAACAAAATTTTGTTTTACTTTGAGATCAATTCTCGGAAAACACTTAATCAGTGATTGATTTTTAGTGTTTAAGACTTTTTTGATATATTTTTAATTAAATTGAAACAAAATTTTTGAAATTAATTTAATTAAAATGTATTTTCGTTTGACTTCCAGACTCTCCTATCATTGAGTTCTGTATTTTCTGAATCACTGGTGTCTGACGTTCACATCGAGTGCAACAGCAATGATATACTGGTAACCCTGAGTGCCCCTGCACATAATAGCTTCAATGGTATGATATACCCGAAAGGATTATCGAAGAACTCAACCTGTATGGTTGAGTACAGATCTGCAGCCAATATCAGCTATAAGCTACCTCTGCGCTCATGTAATACTATGAGCACTGATGTGGTAAGTGTTGGCCTGTCCTACAGTTGCTCTTATTATCAAATTTTACTCTCTCTTAAAGTCCATTCATTATTAAAGTACTGAAAAAATGTTTTATTATTCACTGAAAGCATAACTGAATAGTAATTGTGTTTAATATCAAAATGAATTGAATGCTTGAAATGCAATCATAATTACAATACTTTTTATAATGAATGGAAAGTCTGTAATGAAATGAAAATGCATTTTGAGATGAGTTTTTGAATTTGAATCAACTTTTTTATCATCAAAAGGATGATGGAGTGGAGTATTTCAATACAGTTGTGGTACAACCGCACCGGCGTCTGGTCACTAACCAAGGAAGAGGTTATCACATCAGATGCAGATACCAGACCAGAGAGAAGAGAATTTCAAATGGATTTAATGTGAGGTAAATAAACATTGATTTAATGGCAACGCTTTAGGCAATCAAATAATTGACATTTCAAGTGAGTTGAGAGAAGTGAACATAAGTTAAACATTAATAACAAACAAACAAAATGTTATTTGCATTACATTTCTCTCTCTTTTGTACATCACTTATACGTATATAATATTTTAAAGACATTCAAAACATGCGATTTTCACACAAACCCATTATAACTCCACCAGTTTTCCAATGTTGCAAAACTTTGGCATATGCTTTGCACAGGTATATACCTGACCAGTGCTTATCAAAACTCGACCTCTGCTGTCAAAGAGTGAAAGACCTCAAAACGGCTTTAAATTGCTTTTCTGTGAATTGCATTTCACAGGTTGTCGTATATATTATATAATATTCACTTTTGTTGTAAATCCTCACTAAAAGTACTTTTGAGAACTTCATCTGTATATTTAACCAATTGATACATGTGCCCGAACCAGACACCCAGACCTACCTGTGCCGCAATGATCAGGTCTTTTATTAGGAATTGTTTAGACGACAGAAAATGAAAAAAAGTTTTTCCGATTCATTGAAATACAATTCAATATAAACTATAATCTAATGAAAAGTTATTCACAAATCAATGGTTCGACAAATCAAATGCTCACGACTTTAGACAGAACTTAGAGTTCATAACAAAACAACTATTTTTTGGCAACAAATCTACTTATGATAAATGTTTTGCACAAAACCTATGCCTTGAATGTGAACAACACTATGCTATTCAACATATGTGTGCTCTCTCTGTGCGATCCATAGCCCGAGCCGTCATTCAATAGACTATTAGAGCAATGACTTCAAAAATCTACTTATTTTATGAAAAGTATATAATCTTTGAATAATTTCAAGTTTAAGTCATATAATAAGTGAAAGCAATAAATATTTATAACAAAAATAATTTAATTCAACGTTTTTTGACCAAAACTTTCCGGAATTCTCTGTTCCTTAAGGTTTAGAATAACATAATTATTATTTCAATTATAATAAATGAATTGAAAATAAATATTTGATGTGTTTTTGAACACAGTTTCAGATCAACAGTAAAAATATGTTATAAAATAATTTTAGTGAAAAAATTCATTCATTTCACTCTCAATGTCCATAAATTATTGCCAAAAACTGTATAAACAGAGGAACTGAAGGCCCAGTAGTTATCAAAAAATAGTTTTTATATACTTTTGCCTGAAATCATGAATTGCTATTAAAATTATTATTTAACAGAAAATTTCAAATTAATGGTTAAAAAAGTTTATAAAATAGTGATTATATAAAGCACTTAAACACTGATTATTATTTATAGTCATTTTCACATTGATTTTGGCTTTAAATTAATTTTTTTGATTTATTTTTGGATTATTTACACCTTTCCTCTGCTTTTCACTGTTGCGAGAGATCCGGATATCAATAGTGTTTAGATATTAGAAAATGCTTTTCACTTTGATTTTTACCATTTAATTGATAACTTTTATGATACAAACCATTAGTTATTAGTAGTCCTGCAAATCGATGTGTTATCTAATGCTCATCAAAGCCTTATCTCACAAATCATTAATCAAAAAATATATCTATTTTTTCAAATATAACTTTTGATAGTCTTTGAGAGACTGAGAGATCATTAGAGATCAAACGTTAAGACATTTTTTATATTTAATGGTCAGGTCTTAGGCTTTCATGAAAAATTCAAACAAATGTTTTGAAAATGCAAACTGTGTTTAAAGAGAGGAAACTTCTATTAGAGGTGAAAGCTCATTGCAGAAGTGACACCCCATACGAGTCTTTCAAATTAGTCATTATTTTGATCGGGAATTCTGAGAACGCTATTATCCTGTATACCAGTGCTTATATGCCAGTGGTTTGGCTCCTCTTATATAAGATATTTTGTGCAAATCTTATAATTTAGTGCCTCTTGGTCTTCTTAACTAATCTTTTTTACTATTAAATTATTTATTAGATTTGGGCATAAAATAGGTCTAAAAATAGTTGAAAATAATGTCTCACTGTTTCCACTGTTATATATATATACTGTACTTACAGTTTAGGTTTAAATGTGTCTCAACTAATGTGCCATTAATTTAATACACTTTAGAGGACAAGCAAACTGTTGGGGAACTGTTGGGGAACCGCCAGTGAATTGTTTGAAACAGTTTTTGCAAATGAGTTGTTATTTCAATTGTCTTTTATTCTCAATGCAAATGAATTATTCAATGTTTTATATACTATTCGTGACTCAGCTTTGAGTCCGTGATTCAGGAATTTCATTACAATTTCATTATATTTTCCTTTTATTATAAACTTTTGTCTTATTATTAATACTTATCTATAATTACAATGTTTTCTCAATTGTCACTCATTTTCGTGCAATTCTTCATAACTTTCCCCAAAAAGCACTTAAACCCGAAAACATTTGATAAATATAAAGCAAACGAATTAATAATTTCTTAAAAATCTACATAATATTAGGCAATAAATTATTTACTGAGAAATATAGACATAAATTGTTTGTGTAATTGTTTAGGTTTGTGATGAAAGTGAGTAATCATTCACGCGATCCACAAGTGTCTCAATTTCTCTCTAAGACTTAGTTTTCAAGTCTTTTGTGCAATTCTTTGCTCACAATAAGTGATAAAAAACAGTATTTTTGTGTAAAAAATGGTTGTAATGGTTATCGTAAGCGAATCTGTTTATCATTTGTCAAATCAAGATTGAGATTAAATATGAAATAACAAAAAATATGATATAATGTTTGAGAGACAGACTCTGGCAGTGATTGTGATGGTTGTGATGGCACTGAACTCTATTTAATGGAATGTTAGGTTTGAAAGAGATCTGAAAAGTTACTGAAATCAGGGGGAAATCAAATGTATTGGTGGAGGGGAAGAGCAAGGATGTTTATCGAACCCCATTCAAGGTCGAGACTAACTTTCATGTCTTGCATAACGACTCCAAACGTAATACTAATGATTAGAGAAATGTTTTTGCAGTGAAATGCGTGCAAAAAATTGTATTTCATTTCAATTCAATATAACATTCAATTCACTGGTCTTTTGGTCTTCTCTTCTCTTCTTTAACTAATTTTGTCTCTCATTTGAACTTTTGTAGCGATTCTTCATATTTTTGCCTTTGCTTTGAGGCCTTATTTTTATAGATGAGATTTGAAAACATCCAAACCTCTCAATACCTCTTATACCCAAAGCCCCTACACTTCTGTCACATCAATAAACCAGTGAATAATAGGCTGAATAGACATCAAGTTTTTGAGGCAACGGATCGCTGAACATAACTTCTCTTGTATTTCGCTTCTCAGACGCAAAGACAGAAATTTTTCAGTAATTGAATCAGAGATTCATTCAATCATTTGATTTGATTATAAACTAAAATATTAACTAATGTCTAGAAAATAGACATTTCTTATAATTCAAGTTAACATTGGCTTAGATTCAGTGAAAGCTCATGAATTTGATGCCAATTATTATCAAATGAATTATTATTGAAATGATTTTAATTAAAATAATTGTCTTTTCAGACATTGTTATCCTTTTTAAGTAAGGCTTGAATTAAATAACTATTAATAAAATGAAAAGTTGACAAACAATTGAATTTATTTAAAACAGAGTTAACGTTGCCTTGAATTGTGATTCTCAATGTCAGCCCATTCAGGGGTAAAGAGCGGAACGAATTCACATTCAAATCACAACACATAGAGTACTCTTAGAAATCTTAATAAAAGTTTGTTAACAAATACCCGAAAGCCATACATAGATAACCATAAGAGACATATTCATTGATATATCATGTAATGGATGTCCCCTTTTATGACACTAGTATTCAGTCATATCTTCTGTATTCTTCAATAAACCCAAGGAATGACATCAGAAAAAATCCTAATCTATTTGTCATTGATTTGCACAAAGAGTTTGTCGTTTGATATTTGAATCTAAAATAACTTATAATAACTTTTTAAAAAAACCATTTCTTTTCATCTATTTTTCAATACAACTGTGAGTCTGAGTCACTCGTCGTTCAAATCTAAAGAATTATTTTGAATCAAGAAATCCATGAATTTATTAATAATTTTGGAAAATTTGCACAAAATATGATTGTTTTGATTGTTTTGATTGACAGACATATGAAATATAATTGAAATTAAATTCAAAGCTATTTTAATAAAGTTCTCATTCATAGATGGTTTACAAAAATATACTGTAATTACAATTCAAGGCTTTTCACAAAAACTGAAAGCAATTGTTGTGTAGGAGTGACCGAAAAGTGATTCAAATTGTCTTTAAAATGAATTATTTATCAGTTTTTTAATGAATTTGATTTCAATTTTGACAATCAATTGTAAATTGAATTACAAAACAGTTATAATATTTTCTTAAGATATAAATAATTAAACTTAAAATTCAAATATATTTTTGCTTTCCATAGTATGATCGGCACAACACCTGTGATGGCAACGGCACCCATGCCTTCTTGCTCTATGAAAATATACGTCGCCGACACCACTAATGAGATTGTGGCTGAAAATGTCAAAATCGGAGACAGACTCACACTGGCCATTGCGATTGATTACCAAGGTATGAATGACCTACCTGTGCACTCATTTATATTATTGGATATTTTTTGTGATATCGTATTAAAGATGATATATTTTTAAATTGAATTTTTCAGACATCTATGGCATGAAAGTAACGAATTGTCTGGTGAGAGATGGCCTCAATTGGGGCGAACAACCCCTTATTAATGATGACGGGTAGGCCTTCCCAACACTTATTTTCAATTATTATATTTGTTGTGCAAAACACTTGTCATCAAAAATATTTTTAGCATTTTTTGTATTTGTTTTCAAATTAATTATTTCAGTGTTTCTTAGTATTAAAAAACTTGAAACCCATTTGAAGTAAAACTAAATTATATTTCCAACAAATTTTCTTATTTTCAAATTATGAGCTATATTTCACTTTCACCCCCTGTTTGAGTGAAACCCCCTTTCAGTTAAATTCAAAATAAAGCATAAATGAAATGAAAACCAATGATTATATCTGAAGAAAATATAATCAAAAAAAACGCCTGAAAATAATGAAAAGAGTTTTACATTCAAATCAAAAAATCTATTAATTTATTAGCCTTTCCTTCAAAACTGAAGATATTTTATCAGACAAATACCCCCTTTTAGTGAATACACAGATCCTTTCACACGATTTGATTTCAATGATAATGAAAATACTTTTAATTAAACGCTAAGACAAATGTGAAATATGTTTCAGATGTCCGGTCGATGAAGAGATAATGGGATCGTTTGAATACACCCAGAACCTAACCAGGGCTGTCGTGGCATTTCATGCACATAAATTTCCATACACTTCATCAGTTTACTACCAGTGCAATGTCAGACTGTGCCTCAAAGAGGGTGGAGGCTGTGAAGATGTGGTACGTTGTGCACAGTTGTGCATAAATGACTTTATCATTAATTTTAATAATAATTGAATAAATTATTTCTTGTGCCCAAACCTCCTGTGTCTAAACCACTTGTGCGCGAATAGCCGCCCGATTGCGATAAAAATGGTCGTAATTTTAGACGCCGTGAGAGAAGAGATACCAGTGATCTGATGGAAGACGGAGGCTCTCTGGCCGATGTCCGTAGGGATGATGTCAGGGATCTTAGTATTGAAGTCTACTCTGGACTCTATGTGAACGACAACGAAGAGGAGGAAAGCGAAGGTCAGTCTGGAGTGAAGTCTAAGTAATAATTAGAGATATTTATAAATATTTAATTGATTTTAAAGGCGAAGAGTCGGCGACTAAACAGTCAATAATAGACGAAGAGTTCTGTATATCAATGAGAAAGTTTGCAATAGGAGTGGCCATCGCATCCCTGCTCCTCATGTTGGCCGTCATCCTTCTGGTCGCTTGTATTCTACAGCGCAGACGGCGCAGGAAAGGCGCGTCCACTACTGCCAGCTCTATATACTCCGGGCCATATTCAAATCGCGCTTATAGTAGGGATTAGTCTAAACCATAATTTATATTATTTTGAATTTAAATGTAAAAAAATATTCATATAATTCATAATTATTACCAAAAGTTCGCACAAAAGTTAAGATACTTTCTGTAAATCATTTCTCTTTGACTACTATTTCTCTATTATTTATAATTTATAACAATTTTCACTAATATTTAAAATTCATAACAACTGAAAGTCATCTAAACTTTTGTGCAAACTTAGCATTGATTGCCAGCCCATTGCCCACCACTCGACTCAACAGTCTTTGCTTTCATTTTACTTTTAATTGTTATTTGTTTTTAATTTTATACACATTTTTGATAATATTTTTAATATAATTCTCGAAATTATTGATTGATTGCCAGAAAACACAATCAAGTCTTTTAAGGGATCTCTTAATCCACTGTCGCTTATATTTATGGGACTCTTATGCCAATCGGTTGTTCAAAAAGCCCTAATGTTTTATAATTAAGGCTAATATTGAAATCAGTTTATATTCATATCCAAAAACTATAGGCTTTAGCTGTGATTTTCATATGTTTTTATATGTCTTCAGAGACTGTCAATGATTTTGAAGAGTTATTGAACAGAAAAGCAGTCATTCCTCTAATTATTTCAGATTTTTTATGTTCACAAAAGATATTCTGATTTTAATTACCTTTTTTAGTGACTGTTATTCTGTTGAAAACACTCCTTGAGATACAGCCTCTCCTGAGTTGACATATGAATTGAGGTTAAGGTTGTCATAGGTATAAGTGCTATACATGTATAAGTGCTATACAGGTATACAATACTGCCTTTTAATTATTTAATTAAATAATATTCTTAAGCCATATATTAGGAAACAATTGTGAATACAGTCTAAACAATGAGAACTATAATCAAAATCATTTATTTATATAATATATGACATGAAATATACTATTAATATATGTATAGTATATGTGTTTTATTGCTTATGTAATGAAGAGTTTATTATACAATACTTTATATACTTTCTCTTTCAATATTAACATTCAATTAATTAAGAGTTTGTAATCAGTTTTGAGGGACTCATCCCACCAGACATGACATGACATTAATTTAATCAAAATCTGATTTAATGTTCATTTGTTAACACATTATTCAAAATTGTTTATTGAGTTAAACCTTCTGTACATCTCTTTTATGCAATGATTTTTTCAATCAAAAACTATTGACTTAATTATTCAAATACACCCTTATATGGCATGTCTTCACCATTAATACCATAAGTGCCTAACAATGCCTTTCAATACACTTCTGTCTCTACTTTTAATTAGCAAATACTTGACCTACAGTTGGAAAGCACTCTATTGTTGAGCAAAATCTCTTTCATTTGTTTTTCTTAAGACTTTAGCCATTTATCGCACATTTATTCAGTCGATTATAATTTGATAATTAATTGTTCAATACTTGATATCAATTCAAACATTAGGTATTGATTTTTGCAAACATTTTGCTTCAGTGCTATGAAGTGCAACAAAAGCCTAACAATTAATCAGTAGTTCCTCAGAATATCATTATAAACAATAAATTCATTATTAATTTTGACGCAAAATATCTCATCTCATCATCAAATGTGAAGTAAAATCAACAAAAAGTTTTAATACATAAAAAATTAATTAATTAATTGGTTTGCAATTGAATTGCAGACAAAAGCCCAACAAAAGGCAGCTATAAATGAAAACAATTATTAAATTTTGAATTAATTTTTTATTGAAAATATATTATAATTTGATTATTCAGTGATTTGTGTCAATGGTTTTTATGGCACCTAATTTTGGTCCTAAAGGGGTGACGGCTTTTAAGAGGGAAAATGTCTTTTTGATTGTCCGGTGTTTTAAAGCTTAAGTCATTTAATCAAAAAACAGTTGTAATGAAAATCAATTAAATTGTTTTTGATTTCAATTTTATTTTAGGCTATGTTTTATTGAATTATTATTTTTTTTTGACGAAATTATTAATAATTTAATTGATTTTTAATTACAAAACACTTTAAGTAAATAACAAAACAAATGAATAATTGAAAAAAATTATTATAATTTTGATATAAGTTTAAAATTTATTTGAAACAAAAATCAAATATTTTTTCTCTAATGAAAAATAAAAAATGCTGTGATTTCTTGAATTTTGTAATTAATTAAATGTTTCGGAAGTTTTTGATTAAAAATTTGAAAATAAAATTATTGTAAAAAAAACTTTGAAAAATATTGATTGAAATTTTAATTCATAAAAATGAATGCATTTTTTTCTCTAAAGTTTTTCATCAATTCATCAAATCTTTTCTTTTTTAGTGAGAAAATGCTATTTTTGTTTAAAAACAAAAAAGATATTCAAAACTTTTAATTAAGGCTTGAATTTGTATTTTTTGGTTCAAATACTTCATTGCAATAAATATCATCAAAAACTAATAAACATTTAATAATATGATTAAAAATACGATGAGGTTTGGCCCTAAGGAACAGGAATAAGGAAAAGTTAATTTGATTTTCAAGTTATATCCCGGGGTTTGCCTCACATTTTAAGAAAAAGACATTTTTTGAATTAAATTTTATATTATTTTATAAATATTTTTTTTTATTTTATTCAGTGTTTTGTAATTCAGTTGTAATAATAAGTTTCAATTCATTTGTATTTTATTTAATAATTATGTGTTTTTAATATTAATTTAAAAATAAGTGAAAAAAACCATTGAATAAGAATAGCATTGAATGCAAAGTTCCTGTGCCTTAGAAATGAATGAGGATAAAAATAGGTAAACCACCTGTGCCCGTGCTTACTGTACTTATCTATCATAAAATGTTATAATTATATGTTATTAAAAGTTTTGTCTGAATTGAAAGCCCAGAAAATGTGAACACAATTTGAAATTCCTTTTTCAGAAAAATCACGAAAAAATAAATCAAAATTTTATTTTCGCTTAAAATAAATAATTTTTGAAAACATTTATTCATAAATGAATTCATTAAAGAAAATGAGTAGAGAAAGCGTTCATTCAATCAAATTGTAAAGAAATACATGAAATGAATACAAAATCATGCAATTTATAGCTGATTTCAAATTTGGGGAATAACAAGCTTTGTTTATAAATAAAGGTGTATTGTATTATAATTAAATAATTTTAGGTTTTGCCCCTTATTTTTATTAATTTTTTATCAGATTAGACACAAATTAAGAGTAGTTTTGAATTTTTATAATTTTTTACACAATTATGGCTTTTGAATGAAATTTGAAATATTTCTAAATTAAATGATTGAAAGCAATAAAGGGGTGAAAATTTATTTTTATTTATTTATTCTTAAAGACTATAATTATATGGTATTGAAAGCAATTCAAAGTTTTATTGAAGGTTTGGTTTTCAGGTATTTTATGAATCGATTCCAATATTCACACAATTATTGTATAAATGTATAAATGATTAAATGTTTTCAAAATACTTTGAAAGCATTAAAAATTGTTTAAAATTTTATTGAAATGTTATAAAACTTTCTCAAAACGTATTAATTAATTAATTTTAAAACCTTTACACGAATTTCAATGTTATTTAGGATTTTACTCACTATGTGTTCCCCATAACAATAAAATGAACAAATATTCTTGAAATATAAAACAATTTAATCTAAACTATGATTTAAATCCGAAATATAAAGCCTTTTATTGTATACTAAATCATAAAACCCTTAATTATTAGTGAAATTTCCTTAACTTTAGTGGAAATCCAATGCTTTCTAAAAATATATTTCATTTAATACTTATAATAAAATAAAGCTAATTATACCATAGACTGAACGTGTAATTGATAGCCAGGTCTTTATATCCATTCAAATAAATTTTCAATTAATTTAATAATTTTGAATAAATTAAAAAACAGCAGAAAATCACGAATTCATTTGAGAGAATAAAAATATTAACAAATTTAAAACTAATAATAAATGAAAATAACATTAAAAACACATATAAATGAAAACCTATCCTCCCTTTCAATCACATATACATTTTAAAGTGATTAAAAAAATGTCAAAAAAAGAAGAATTGATTCAATGTTTTGAAATTATTTTATAAATATAGTTATCAAACAAATTCTTATATCTTTTTATTTCTCAAACAAAATCTCATTATATTTTCAAAACAAAAAATTACTTAAAAAAGTTAATACAAACTAAAGATTTCAAAGAATATGTCAAAAATATATTTAAAAAAGGGATTTATATTAAACTGAAATCTCACTGATGTTTATATTACCTCTCAATCAAAGATATTCTTTAAGTCAAAACTCAATTCAAACCCTTTTTTGTTAAATGAAAAATACATTTTATCTATAGATTTGATTTCAGTTTTTTCTTCTCTTTCAAAGTCTGAAGAAACGATTTCTAATGAAAAGAAAATCCTTTTGAATGAAAGAAACGTTTTCTTCATATAATAGACTATTATTTATACATTTGTTGTCGAAATAGATATCGAAATAACAAAAAGAGAGAAACATTGGTATGAATTTAGACAATGATTGAAATGATTGTTATAATAGACAGCAATAGAGAGTTCGATACTCTTCTCAATACTAACTATTTGTTAACTATTAATAAATCCTTGAAATACAATAAAAAGATAATAAAATCTGAAAATTATATGTTTTGTGCAATAATTTGTTGGAAAATATTCATAATCTCATTACTCAGGCAAAGGTATTAAGGAATTGAAGGAACGGGTGAATAAAAATCTAAGGGTTTTCTCATTCAATATAATTTAGTGAAAACATAATTGTCTTCTTCGCACGCATTCAGTCATTCAGTCATATGTTTCTCAAATAAAAGATCAATAAATAGTTGTCTTTAAGACCAAAATCAAGGCTAGAGTTCATTACAACTCATGATTTTCACTGAAATAACGATTTAATCATTAAATAAAATATTTTTTTTATTGTTATTACAAATAATCAGAGACGCAGAAACGACGAGGACAAAGTTCAATTTATAAAATAAAAAAGTACACTCAGAAACTCAAATATCAATTCATTGTCTAAAATTCATGCATTTTATTGAAAACTGGTTTTAGATATGAAACCAAATAACAGATTCAATACTTATTAATCCTTTTCTCCAGTGACCCCTACCTTATCTCTATTTCTTATCAATTGTTTGTTTACTACCAGATTAACTCGTCGTTTCTGCGTCTCTGTTATTTCAAATAATACAATAAAATATTATTTCTCTTAACAATTGATTGACAACTAAAATGAAAATTATATCTGTGTTCACGTACTTTCCAATTCAGTGTAAGGGTAAGGGTGTTCATCAGTGTGCCTGAGTGAGTGATCCTGTGATCTTGGTAGATTTTGTCAATTTATACGGTTGAGAGGTTTCCCTTTACTTAACATTTTATAACTCGTCTCCAGAAGTGATAATTGAAGTGAAAACAACAAAAAATACAATTATTTTGTCAAACATTTTCAAAATAGGTCTTAATTTCTATAATTTTCACTTTTTATGAAATTCCAAATGATCTTGGTTCATTATCATCGCAATTTGCTATGTCCTCGATTACAACACTATTAAAGGCGTTTTTTAAGAACCTTGAATAAGTTTATTATCTTTGTCTTATATCAATGAATACCCCCTTATATACCCCTAACAAAACAATTTACAAAACCTATAGAAATACCCCTAAAAGTTGCAAAACTTATTCATTAGTGGAAAGGGTTTATGATTTCAGGTTTGATTCAACAAACCATTAAAATGTGTGTTTGTGTTGACATCTGTTGAACAAAATGATTAAAAAAGTGTCAAAACTTTGTCTGAATTTAAATTAAAAACAAAACAAAAGTGAAGACAAAAAGGGTTTTAATTGAGTGTCTGTTAAACCCCTTAAACCCCTGTTTGTCTCCAAACGACTGATGATGTCATTAATGGTAACGAAGTTTTTGAGAGTTATTATTGTTTTTCAATTTTATTTACATTTCATTTGAAATTGATTTCAAAAAGCATTGAAAATCCGTTGAAGTGATGACAAGTCTTATCCGTCGGTTCACTAATCAGTGGTTAAACCCAACCAAAGCCACAACTAATCCAAAAAGAGGTCACTTATTGTGGACTCGACTTCGAGTTACCACTCCTTCGATGTCTTCGTTTCAGTTCTCGAGTGTTAATGACCTTAAGGTCGAACACAACCCAAAGAAACACCAATTCTTCGTCCGTTTGGGATCAGGTCTGACATCACGTCTCATATTAACCATTCAATTGATTGTCTTATTTGTTGTTTGTCTTCAGAGAAGGCTGTCATTGACTACAGAGATGTTGAGCCCAATGTTATAAACCTCTTCCACACCGGTATGTCTTCACATGTCTTCGTATCCATTGATTACATAAACTGATACTCTGTTTGACACAGAAGTCCCGCAATCACTGCAGGGGAAGGGAATCGCGAAGCTATTGGCAAAGGTATGAGCGATATGTCTACCAGTGCTCACACATTGTCTTCAATTACAGGAAGCGTTTGATTATGTGGTCCGGAATGACCTGAAAATGATAGTCAGTTGTAGTTATCTCTTGAAGTACTTGAATGACGTGAAGGATAAGTCATATTATGACCGACTCTTCACTATTGATGACTAAATGATTGAATGAATGAAACGATTGATTAATAATTCAATGATTTTCTCATTTATTGACAAAAACTTTCTTAAATTAAAAACAAATGTTTAATAAAATTATGAGTTTTATTGTATATCCGCCACCAATTGGATCAACCAATGGATCAATTAATGGATTATCCATTGGATTAACCACTGGATTAATCACTGGATCAGTAATTATAAGATAAGATAACGATTAAAAGATTGCAATAATTTATTGCACAATAAAAATATGAATTCAATTGATATTAGGTTTAAATTAATAGTTGTTTTGTTGTTGAAAGAGAGGAACACTTCTTAATCACAGTTTTATATATAATTAATAATAAATTGTTTTTTGTTTTGCTTTTTGTAATAATATTTATATTAAACCTGAAAAACACAAAATCAAAGTCAAAGGCCAAACAAATATACAGCTCTCGAAACGTGACGTTAAAAACAAAACGCTTTAATAATTAATAATTAAATTAAAGACTAATTCAAAGATTAATTCAAAATCTCTTTCATTGAAAAACTTTTTGCTGAAAACGTGAACTCATTTTTGGAGTCATTTCGTACACAAGTAGTCGTCTTTTGTACGCTATTTGTCGTCTTATTTGAAGACTTGTCCGAAGAGTTGGATCCGTCGGACGATTCGTGAAATTTCATTATATGGTCGTCCAATAGGGTTCGGGTGGAGAACCCCAGCGAACAGAGGGGACAGATGTTGGCGCTTCTCAATGCGTGCGACCGAGTCTTGCAGTGTCTGTTGAGGTCTGACTGAGTGACGCCATTGTAGTTACAAATCTGACACAAATACTGTTTAATACCTATTAATAGATCAATCATTAGATTATTGGACACATCTATGGACAGGTATGTACGCACCGGCGTGTCTCATCATATGGACCTTCAGTTGAGAATTAGTGCGGGACTGGTAGTTACAATACTCGCATTTGAATGGCCGGACATCTTCGTGGAAGTTCATGTGTCGGTTAAGGTCTGAAAGCGAGCAAAACGTTTTGTTACAGTAAGTGCACGGATAGAGGAATTTGCCGTCGGGTCCCATCAATGGACGACACGCCTCAGTCCTCTTCACCGGCTTCTCAACCACTCCTAACCTGTCGGTGCCCACAATTACATTAATATACAAATGATTGCATAGAAGGGATGAAAATACCTGGGATTATAGCTGGAGAAGAAGGCTCCGTGACATCTAAGCTTAGTCTCGAGGAAGTCATTTGGATTGATGTCAGGGTTTGGAACCGATTCCTCCTCTTCTTCTTCCCTATTGTTGTCATTGTTTTGAATCTCTTCCATCACTTGAGTGTCACAAATATCTTCATTGGAAAGGGAGGACGAATCGGGAGAGTACTCTTCAGTTGTGATTATTTTCTTCGATGGCTTCCCTTTACGTCTTCGCGTCGAAGAACTGGTGGTTTGTGTAGTGTTTGTACTTTCGGAGCATTTAATGGAAGTCTCATTATTTTGGACTAAATTTTGTTCGCATTTCAGTTTTGACTCAATTTCTCTGTCTTTGCAATCATTTTCATCCTTTCCTTGCCTTCTGTTCCTCTCATTCATATCATTATCATTGCCTTCACTGCCATTCAATATCTTAAGCGCAGTCTTCTTCAGATTAGTTACCACTTTATTAACGGTCATATTCTTGTTATTCTTGTCCTTCCGGTTCCGTTTGAGGAGTTCCCGTCCACTGCCGTCGCTGTGAAAACGGATGATATGGTGTCTGAGATTCCTCTTTTCACTGAACCCTCGGCCACATGTCTTACAAATGCATGGTTTGAAACCCGTGTGAACTCTTTCATGTCTGTGCACTGAGAAGATGCGGTCAAATGTCTTGTCACAGAACCGGCACTTGAACTGACCCGGACTCGTCTCCTTTATATCCCCTATCGCTGCGGGAAAATTGTGCGACAATTGAACGACATTTTGAATGTCTTCAGCTTTGATATCAGAGGAATGTTGTTGTTGTGGTTCGGACTTAATTTTCGGGGGTTTTGTTTGTAAGTTAGACTTCTTGTGCGGTCTGTACTTGTCTTCACAAACACCCATTCCATCGGTATTACAGTTATTGTTGTTATTATTAATTATATTATTATTGTTTTCATTGAATGAGTGATTTGGAGACACATTGTGTCCGAACTCAGGACTCATGAGAAGCAGATTCTGCTGAAGGAAAGACGGAATTGAAAGATGAGAACCATTTTTGTCGTTTTGATCCATAGCTTTGTGGAGCTGTTCATGAAGTGTCAACTCTGACCTCCACTTGAAATTAGCGCCACATTTATCACAAGTAAACTCTTTATTTGTATTGAGATGACTGGCCTGCAGGTGCAGTATAACTGGATCTAAGCTCGGAAACGCAAACCCGCAAAGACAGCACTTGTATAATATATAGTTCTGTTCAGTGACCGGATGTATGCCCTCTAACATTGTTATCAACAGCTTTTCTGACTTTATTTGAATACTACGGGCGCCGACATTGAGTGGCGGTGCGCCAAACTCAGAGCACTCGGTCTTATTGTGGTTCTCGTCGTTGCCGTCATTGTCTTCATCCGTGTGCTCGCCATCAAGACTCGTGTCTTCGTTGTAATCCAGTTCTGAATTGTTATCTGTTTTGTCATTGTTTTCACATTTTTTATCCAAAGAATAATCACTTGTTTTCTGACTAATAGTTTCCTTCACTTCGTTTTCCGAAGTATTCTTTGAACTCATATTAATATTATTATTATTATTACTACTACTACTGCCGGCGCTGTTATGGTATGACTTGATGTGAAAGTTTAATGAGTGTTCATATTTGAAACCTTTACCACAGGCCAGGCATACGAACGGGTGTTGAGTCATGTGTCGCATCAGATGTGCCTTAAGGTCTACTTCTGTGGCAAATGTCTTATGACATGAAGTGCACGGAAAGGCATTTGTGTTCATCGTATGGTTTGGTTTAATATCTTCGCCATTAGGGGAATGGCATTCATTAGACCTATTGTTTAAATACTCATCTCTTCTCTTCTTTCTGTTGTCAGCCATCGACACATCCAGGGGTTGATCAGAGGTTTGACTTAAATGTTTTGATTTGCGTTTTTTAGAAGAAATAATGAGTTCCTGAATCGCACTGGGATTGAGTCCGTCTGTCATACAAAGTGAACAGCAATTTGTTAATTGATTTATTGAACTCAAAACTCATTCTTAAATATTTTCACACATTTTAAGCATTGAAATGGTTTTTCCATTGAATGCGTTAACATATGGTTTTCCAATTCATTTTGATCCCGAGCCAATCGACCGCATATCAGGCACATATTGCCAGTGCTGTTCACTCTATTATCTTCACTCGTTTTTCCACTTTTTATATAAGAAAAAACAAATTATAAGAAAATGTATTTATTTTTTGTCAAAAGTCTATAACTTTTTGCACAATTTGTTATGAAATGACAATTGAATTGAATTTTTATATATTTTAATAGTTTTTTGTATCAAAACTGAAAATATGTTTCAATATCTCACCCGAAAGCCGAAGAGAAGGCAGAGTTATTGATATCCATTAAGTGTGTCATTGCGGCCGCGGCTGATATGGCAGAGGCTGTGATTGGGTTCTCCCATAGCCTTAAATGACTCATTGACAGCAATGAAGAAATACTGCTTCGCGCAGGCATTAAGGCATGTGTCGGGTCAAGTGAAACACTTGGACTGAATATTGAGCCCAAACTCGATGGCAAAGACGACTCGTTTTGTTTTCGTTCATTATTTTTACGACTTTTAGTTCTGACACAACCGCTATGTTTAGACATTGATAAGTCTAACTCAGCCGAAGCTGACTCTGTCTCCGGTGCTCTCCTGCTATCCATTAGTTAAACTAAAGACCGCACTTGTGTTCGCATCGTTAATAACCGCCTTTCCTATGATAGGAATACCATCTAAGCATGAAATGAAATAAAATATATACTTATTATTTGACTTTTTATTAAACGTTGCTAACAATGAGTTAGACATAGAGTAAGACTAATGCATTGAATAATGTGATTCTGAATATTCAGGGAAACTTCAAAATACATATCAAATATATTTTAATTTATTTTATGCATTGATAGAGGATTTCAGAGGATTTCAGAGGAAAGAGAAAAATAACAAATAAACGAAAAAACGCTTTGAAAACAGTGAAAAAATCATTGAATGTAATACTTGAGCACAAAAACCAGAATTTTCACAATTGATTGTTCAGTCCTTAGCGTTGGTCTCATTGAGAGTTACATTAATACCGATCGCATGAATGCCTCAAAAAATAAAATCGTTTTCATATTTGTCTGTACTTTTAGTCTATACTTTATGCGATAGACTGTATGTACAGAACAGTGAACGGAAGGCAACGATGCTTTCAATCCTCTAATTAAAGCTAAAACAAGAATACGCGCTGAGTATTGGGTCTAATGTTTAGAGCTCTCTGTGCTCATGATGTGGTGTGTCAGGGATGCTGAGACACAGGGGGACTGATAAATGAGATGCCATTATAAAGGATATAATTATTGCACTTATTTTGATTATGAATACAATAAATGAAACGAAAGTTAGTTTTCGCTATACTTTGTTCAAAAATATCGATTGAATGTTAACTAATAATTACATAAATCAAAGTAAAGTTAAATAAATGGATATTTATCTAGAAATATGAAATTAAACCTAACCTTGCTCATTTAATCATTCATAATCTTTATTTTAATCATTTTTTACTCTACATTTATAGTGAACTTAATTTAAGTTAAGATTATATCTGTTTTAAGACTTGAGTTAAATTAAAAATAAAATCATATATAATATAAATGACAATAATTTGCAAAGATATGAATGATATTTGCAAAACTGGAACCTTGGATCATTTGCAGTTTCCTCAATAAACTTGAAAAAAGGGGTAAAACCTATTGTTTTTATACAAAATAACCTCTAAAACGTGTCATTTGATAAATAGCTCACAATATTTCGCGAAATTCGCGCAAAATCTGAGTTTTTGAACAGAATTTATGCAAAAAATGATTTAATAAACGAAAATATATTTTGTGTTAATGTTTGACATATTTTTATACAAAATAAAAATTCAGAAAATAATGACAAACTTAAAGAATATTTCAAAATAGGGATAAAAAGGGAGTATTTTTTCTCTTCATAAAAACCCTTTGGCTTAAGAGGAATGTTCAAAAACACATTAAAATAGCACTCATATGACAAAAATATTTAAAAACATAATCTCTAAGAGAATAGAAATTTAATGTTTGCTTATCCAATACTAACTAACTGAGCGTGAATATAAAAATACCCCTGGCCAATCTGACCAATGAGAGAATTCTACAAAATTCTGACAAATATAAACATAAAAGAAATTTTTTCTTAATATAAAAATCAAAAACTTTTACATTATTTCCATTTATATAATAGATGTTCGGGTCTTGAAAGGTACTGGATGTGGATGCGCTCAAGAAGTACAGCTAATACAACAGAGGAGGGGTCAATCAAAAACGCACGCAAGTGTACGACAGGAAATGGGGGGTCAACTGAAATCGACGTTATATTCAGTGGAAATACAGACATAATTATACGGATGTTGTCTCACAATTGGGAAATAATAAACATTTTTTACCAAAAATTGGTCCCAAGAGTGCCGACGACTGAAAAAAATCTCCCTTTGATTAGAAAAAAATCAAAATTCAAACGAAATATCAATTGATTAATGAAAAAGCATTTTATAATTGAAAGAAATGGCAATAAATTTGAAATTATCGTTGATTTGCATAACAATCGGTGAATAAATAACATTTAATGGTTTGGATAAAAGCGGAACAATTATGAGTCCATATCTGTATTCCCACAAACATTGTCAAACCGGCCCTACATTTCCTGTCGCACACATATACGTGCGTTTTGGACATAAGCCCCGAAACAACCCTATGTTTAGCAGAAATTTCAATATTTAAATAAGATTTAGAGAAATACGAGGTCTTATGTGATCTAAAACAACAACTCATTTAAATGCAATGCCAATCAACTCAACCCCAATTCACATCCCTGTGCTGGTGCTGAGCGCTAGAGCTGAAGAGCGTGCGA
>JAQGAT010000168.1:0-50239 GCA_034687845.1 Pantelozetes paolii
TAATAGTTTACTTGAATATTCATTTTTATGAGTTTATTCAGTGATATTTCAGTCAATAGGTTCAATGTTAACAAAAATATATTGAATATAAAAAGTCAGAGTATTTTCAACCTGGATAGGAAAATAAACCATAAAGCATCAGAACCCACCTTATACTTTGCAATGAGTTATCAATTTATAAAATACATTATTTATTTTGAGTTTACTTTCACTTATATTGAATATAATATTAATAGCACTCAATCTCTGAGCTTTTAATATATTTGACCAGATTCAATTATATAATATGTGAACAAATTAGGAGAATGTGAATAAACGCCTACTTTTTCTGAAAATATAAATCTAATATTATTTTTGAAAACGATTTTCACTCAAATAAATTGCAAAACCCTTTCAATTCCTCTTTTGGTATAACACAGGTCTCAAAACACATGTTTGTGAAATGCATCGCAAAATATTAAAATATTTTAGAGTATATGAAAGGTCAAGATATTTAATGTTTATGTTGTATGATATTTGCAATGATTTTTAACATTGTTTATTACTTAACAAAAACAATATTCACTGGATATTCAGACAAATGGGTATTGTTTTAATGAAAATGAATTAATGTTTGACTTTTGTTAATGAATAAACAATGAATGAATGCGTTTTGCATACAAAACAATATTTGCTAGATCCTTTAATAGAAATGCGAGTTTTACTCTTTTTTCTTAATTATTTGCGCAAATGCTTGAAACTTAAGTCAATTAAAAATGTCTTTGAGTTTTGGCTGAATTGAGAAAAAGTTTTATTTTGTATTATAAAAAAAATTACTTCAAATAAGACGAAAAGTCTTTTTCCACTTCTGGTGTGAAATTAGTTTTGAAAACTGAATAATTCATAAAATGTTTTTATTTAATGCAGTGTTAAAGACATTTGATTCAGTGTTGTATTTACTTTCGCTAAAATATTGCTTTTGAAATGATTTGCAAAATTGCTTTTTATGTAATTCGTATAAATATATCCTTAAATTAAATGAATGATAATTTTGTAATAACTTTGTGTTAATAATGTAAACATTTCTATTGTGTAAGAGAAGTATTGCCTTTGATCTCAAGTGTAAATACAATTACTAGTTTGCGATTAAGTGCAGTATTAGTCGCGCAACACAACCAATGAAGACATTTATTGATAAATCAATAAAATTCACTCAAAATGTAATGATTTATAAACTCATAAAATATTTGCTGTAAATAAATAAAAACTTTTATAAAACAATGAAAACTTATGTAAATTTTATGCTAAAAAAGGAGTAATTTATTCATGAATTTGAAAATGAAATTGAAATCAACAAACCTTTCAAAACTGACGGCAACCAAATTGAGAACCGATGCAAACGCCGACACACTCTCAGCATATGCTGACAATTTGCATACTGTTCCCTCTCTATCCCATTGAATAACGAAATAATGAGCCACGTCCAGTGGTGCACATATGACCAAGAGCAATAGGTCGGCGATGGCCAAACTGACTAAGAATATTGAAGTGACTGAACGGTTAGCTCTATCGCCAGCCATTACACTAATGACCAATATATTGCCCGAAACTCCGACCGTAAATGTTATGATATATGTTATCAAAATCCAGAAAAAGTATGGATTTATATTCCAGGGCTCCAACAGTTCCAAAGGATTCTGAACAAATATCTCATCACTTGTAAAGTTATATCCCATTTCCAGCGATTCATTGTCCATCTCCTGCTGTATATACTGCTAAAAGGGATTGAAATAAATGTTTGTTATTTTTAAGATAAAACATTAATATATAATAATATTTACAAATTGTTTCTTATTTTGTATTGATTTGAGATTTTAGATATTTATTTTAAACCCCATTAAACGGTATTAGTTTTTATGTAACTATAGATTCAAGGATATTTTTGTGAATTATAATAAAATCAAAAGTATTTTTGTCTGCATTTCAAAGCCAATTACATTTTGATATTTCTTTTTCGCCCAATGGCTGTCATTACATATTATGTAAAATCCATACGAAATAGTAATGTATTTGAAATAATGGATGTCAACCGAGACTTATCTCTTACAGTATATAACTGTTTGGGATTATGTTTACTGGAGTTGACTCAAAGTTTTGCCATATTTTGCCATTTATTCACAAATCATCACAAAATACCTCAAACAAGAAATGAGTAAATTTCAGTCTTCCGATACAGAGTTTCAAAATTTGATAGAAAGCTTGTTATTTGCTTTGTTATTAAGACAGTATTTATTTTATCCTGGTATATACTGTATTATGATACAAAAGAAAAGTTCTGTTTGTTTGAAAGGATATTTTGTTTTAAAATACAGGTAATGGAGAAGAATTTAAAATAATACTTTTTTTCTTTCTTTTTTAAGTCAGGGGTAAATATTTTATTTTATATTTATCAATGAGGAGGGAAAGGGTAGGGGAAGTGTGACAACAAACCATAAATTTTAATTTTTATAAAATACTATTATTTAAAGAAATTTGATATTATATTGATCTCAAAAATTATTAAGAATTGAATATAAAGTAAAAACTATTATTTTTTCACATATTTTCAATAAAAATATAACTCATTTATCGTTTGATTTTTTACACAAAAATCAATTATTTTTAAAGAAATCGTTTGAAAAAATGATTAAATATTTGAAGACATTTCATAAAAATGTTTCTAATTTTAGAAAAATAAGAAATAAATTCCAAGTTTAGGTGAAATTTCATCCAAACATAGATTAATGTGAACTGACTTTTGCTGACATTTGATTCAAATTCAATACTTTTTGTTTTATTTTATGACTGTTTTCAAGAATATATTTGAAGAATAGTTTCATTCATTCATTAATTAATTATTCAATTATTTTGTTTAATGTTTTGTAAAATAATAGTTTTGTTGACATTTATTATTAAAATATTATTTTAAAAGTAAACTTAAATTAGATTTTTACTACACTTTAAATGAAATGAACGATTGGTTTCATGATTATGACATTTATTTAATCCATTAAACTTGAAATCCTTTGCAAATAACACTGATTTAAAATTGTTTAAATCACTTGACTTTTAACAAATACATCATTAAAATATCTTGGTAATTAGAATTTAAATTGATTAAAACATAAGTGTTTATCATTTTTTGAGGTATATACTTTCCAATATAAAACCTTTCTCAATTTGTTTAAATCTTTATTTTATAATTTAATGTTTGTATTTTTATTTTTAACCTTTCTCATAATAATATGGAAAATTAATTTGAAACACAAATATAATTCAATATATTTTTTGTTGACTGAAATACTGAATCCATAATTCAATTCAGACTCCAATTATTCATTTTTGTCATACGCTTTGTGTCAATAAGTAAATAAATACAACTCAGACTAACGAATGAATAAATTATTTCAATACAAAAATGTTATAAATTATGTGAAATGTTATAAACCTTTCGAGTCTTTAACGATTATTTGTATTTTTCTTGTGATAAATATCGCAAGTATTGGCTTAACATTGAATATAATTATGATTAATAACACAATTATAAGTCACACAATAAGACCAAGAATGACATCAATTGACTCTAAATAATAGATGAATCTGGAAAGTTTTGTGAAATATTAAAGTAAAGACTAAGTGAAACAGTTAATCAAAATTTTGTCAATCAAAAATAAGCGATAAGTACTCAATATAAGGTTTAACCACAGGTTTACCATCGTCAAATAACATGTTCTTTCCCTCACCCAAACCTCGAGAGTGTTTTCTATCCACTGATCAGTCATTTAATAAGAAATTCTTTTGTAATCAAAGATCGTATGAAATCCTGTTTACAATAGGAGAGAGAACCTATAGATTTGATTTGACATTCCTTTACTGGCATTAGATCTGTGAACTTAATTTCACCACAATTTATATCAAAGGGGTTTATCAAGTAAAAATATTTCAACATTTCCTGTGTTAAGCCCAACACAAGTAGTCCACAAATGTATCACAAATAATATCACACGTTATTAAATGGTATAAAAGTATTTTTCATGCTTATATTAAAGAACACTTTTGGTCGGCACTGGTAGATATTATATTTAGGATATAATAGCCAGTGGTGTTCACTAAAAGCCACTTCCGTAACATAAAACTAATTGATATATTGCTTGAGTAAAAAAACAAGGACTGACTCTTTGACTATAATTTGAGTTTTGTTAATGGAATTAAGAAATTTAATTATTAATTAATAAATACTTAATAATTTTTAACTACCATGTTAATAATATACTAAATGAACAATGCTTATATAGGGTATATAATTATCTAAGAAATATTATCTTAATATAAAGAATTTTCGTTGACCAGATCAAATTACTTTTCCGGTTGTGAGGACATACGAACAACAACAGAATTACCGTTTCATTTGTTCGGAAAACAAAAATTGAAATAAAATTTTGCCAAAAGTATTGACATTTAGTTTGTTTTGTGAGTCCAATGAGTGTTCACTGTAGACGGACAGGGGGTTTGTCCTTCTACATCACACAATCGATTGATAAAAAATATGATTTAATATTGTTTTGATATGAAATGGAAAATTTATTAATAAAATAATCAAGGTGTAAATAAACGATTAATTTAAATCTCAGCGTTTCTGTATTTTAACTTTATCTTTTCATTTAAGTCTAAATGAATATAAAATACTCCCAGTGAAATTTATTTAAGTTTATTAAGTAAATAACAGGATATTTACGCAATATATGAATAATTGGAGTTATTCATAACTTATATATCGGATGACAGAATTGAAGAATATATTGTTTTTTGTTTTTCCTTTCTTCAAAAAAAATTTCAATTTTTAGTACATTTGAAAACTTTTGTTAAATTAAAGTTTAGATGAAAACCACAAATATTGAGAAACTTTTTTACAATTACTGTTATAATAGAAGTCATGATTAATGCACTGATTTACTGATTTATTTCTTGTGAAGAGAAATATATTAAACTTAATTAAATAAATAATAAATGAATTGAAACTAACTTTCAGACAATTATTTCAATCCTATACTCAAAGACATAACTCTTTTTTCAATTATTTTTACTTTCCTTTAATAAAGATTATTATTGTATTGAAAGTGTAGTCAAGAGTAGCCAAAGGGAGTCAATATTACATATACAGTAAAATTAATACACTTTCTCTTTGAACACAACAACAAAAGTGAAACTAAAATAAACAAACACCTTGAATATTTTGTGTGATATTCAGAAATTAGTGGATCTAAAAATATACTTGTATATTTAATTTTCATTATTTGTTATTTCATAATCTGTTGTATCATTAGGTTATCTCATAGTGCCATCAATATGCCAGTACTTATGAAATCACATTTTATTATTCAAAGTACTTTAAAACAAAATTAACTTGAATGTCTCAATTTGTCTCATTCATGCTTATTGAAGGGGTTTAGAGAGGAATTAATATTCAAACAAATATATCTGAAATTTTGTTTAACAAATGTTTGTAGACTTGTATTCTGTAAACAAAATGTTGAAAATAATGACAGAATTTTAGATGAAATTAAATATCAATATTTGAATTTCAAGTCTAATGAATAAAATTGAGAAACGAGTAAATAAAATGATTTGCATTTCTCCTATAATTTAGTGTTAGTTATACAACAATTTTAAAGCAAATGGTTTCAAAAACACATGAATTTATTTCCTAATAATAAATAAAAATGATTTATCTCTTGATTAAACTGAAAATTTAAAGATTAATTAAAATTGAAACTGATTACACTTTTAATTTATTTTACATAATATAGCACTAAAGGGTGTAATTTATTTTATAACCCTTTTTATTGTCTAAAAAATTAACACTTGTTTTGATTGAATATTTGGTCAATTCATTGGATGAAAGAATTTTGAATATTAAGAGAATATTCTGTATTTTAAGTGTAATTTTAAGTATAGTTTTAAAATAACAATAAAATTTAAATTTATTTAAATAAAAGTCATTAAATTTATTTCAAAGTAAACTCAATATTATATAAAAGATTACAAATAACTAAAAGTCTTATCAGAGTGATAATAATTAATATGAAGTTTGATATCATGATAACTTATGACATGCTATACCCTTAAGAAATATGATTTGCTATTTTTAATGTTCACTCTTTGACCCCTTTAAGGGAAATCTTTTTTCATTTTACAAGAAAATTGATAAAATATTAAACAATATTTACTTACTTTTGATCTCTTTGTCAAATGAGTTAATATTGAACCAAACGTTTATACTTTATGTCAATTAAGATCTAATGAAGAGATCTGTTATAATATCTTATATTTATTTGATTAATGTTTTTCTTATGACTTGATGTCAAATAAGATAACATTTAACGACAAATAGATTTTGATTGCATTTATTAGTTGTGAACGCATTCCGGATCTCAAACTCCAAGTGATTACTGGACTCTAGATATAAAGCATCGCATCTTATGTTCAGTTGTGAAGATGTGATGAGAGTTTGGGTAAAAACTATACTTTTTGTCGCACTTTTCCTCTCTTGGATTCAATTCTGGATCGCATGCGTCATATTTGCCTCAATTTTTATTAAAGGTTTGATTTTCACCAAATCAATAGGTGTCCTCAAATTTGTGCTTATTTTTTCAAAAAAAATTATATACAGAGTATATTAATTTGACAGTAAATACCCCTTATATTCTTTATATGTGAAGGATGTAGAATATTCTATTATAATTACCAAGATCACATTTCTTTGGCAAAACTTGATATTTAAATTACAATTTTAGTGAATTCTGTGAAACGAATGTATTATAAATTAATATTCAAAAACCCCTGGGATTTGATTATATTTTGTTAAAATAAACACTAATTATCTTTTGTATTAAATTTAATTATTATTTAATGCTATCAATCATTTCATTGACAATAATATTGTAATAATTATTGTCAACAAAATAAATATTTTTTGCGTAAGAAATGAAACTTATTTTTTGTAATTTTGTTGAGGATTTTTGAAAATATTTTAAAATAGAAATTAATGAAAAGATTTGTTACTATTTTTAAACATTTATAAGATTTTTAACTTCAAAGCACTTATTAAAAGGTTAAGCACTTGCTCTTGAATTATTCAAGTGATCCGCAAATTTATAATTAATTAAAATAAAAGTAATCTTGTATTAAAGCATGCTTATATCATATTTTAAAATTGTGATAATTGTCTTTTGAATCAAAAAAACCAATGTAACCAAGGTGCTAACTTATGTATTAAAATTCACTTATATATAGAAATGATTTTGAATTACGAAAACAATTGACAATGTATATATATTACTGACATTTACTAAATAAAATTGTAACAGGTCAATTTTACCTGTTAGTTGAGTCTAGGAATATTTGTCTAAAATATTGAAAATGTATTTATTATATCAAGAAGTATTGAAAGTTTATTTATTTGATAAATTATTGACCAAGTACAGTAATGTACAGAAGTATAAAGAGTACTTTCTTGAGCTTTAATTCATTTAATAAGAAATTAAATATTAAATCAAAAGCGAAAGAAAATCTCAATTAGTTTTGGTAACAATTATTTTTGTTTATTTGTGTGTCCACTCAGACAGAGATGAAACCAAATGTTTATACAGTTTTGTATTGAATATGAAAACAATAACAAAAAAAAATGTTTTCGTATTTTCGATCAATTAATTTCGTGACAAAACATTTTATTCACTCTTTCATTGACTTTGTGTTTGTTTTCTTTCATTTGAATTAAATGCCAGAAAATAAGACAATTATTATTATTACTTGAATTTACTGATATTATTCAATAATAACTCTGTTGTGACTAAAAAGTTTTAAGGGGTGCAAATGGATGCTTATGTTGAAAAGGGCGGTCTTAAATAAGTAATCCCTGAAATAAGATGAATTCAAATAAAAGATTACAAACATTTAAAGTTTATTTTGTCTCTGAGTATAATTTTCAATTAGATATTTGATAATTCAATCAGAAAAGAAATAATAGTTTACTTGAACATTCATTTTTATGAGTTTATTCAGTGATATTTCATTCAATAAGTTTAATGTTATCAAAAACTTATTGAATATAAAAGTCAGAGTATTTTCAACCTAGATAGGAAATTAAACTATAAAGCATCAGAATCCATCTTTTACTTAAAACTCATTTAAATTAATGAAGTATTGAAATCATTTTTAAAGCCTTTACTGAGTATTGGAAACTTTCCACAAATATTGTTGTAATGAATGAATAATTTTCATAAATCTATAAAAGTTATAACAAATATATTTATAAATTATAGACAAATAATAAATATGTTTGGATTTTGAATTAAACTAATTCTTGTGTTTAAAATCATATTGAGTGCTTATTAACCCTATGTTGTGCTTAATGTTAATCAAAATTTAGTAAACTATATAATTTTCACTTCAATTGTATTACAAATAAGAGAATAAATGAGTGAATCAATGATTGAATGAAATAAAAAGACATAATTTGATTTGAGATAACATTTTCTGTATTTCAGGGTAAAGTAGAAATTCAATAATATTTTTATATCTAAAAACGACATCAGTTTTGATGAAGAATACATAAAAATCTATATCTATTGTGCAAATCCTTACGTATACTGAATGTCAACTGATGTCTAGTTATGTCCCAAAAGTCGAAAACTTTATTCATTTTTCTGTTACAAACAAATAATAGAGAATTGATTTTGAAATAAGAAAACATTTTTAGATTTGTTACAAATAATAATAAAACTGAATGTGATTTGAATGAAAGAAATCATTGGTTTTTGTGCTCAGATTAAAGTAGAGTAAAGAAACTGTTTTATGATATTTGAGATGTCTTTAAGTGTTTTATGAAATATTGAAAACATTATATTTATTGAAATATTTAGTATTTGTATTCAATATCTCTCAATATTCATAAAATATTGAATTTATTTATACCTTTTATGAATATCATATAAAAATTATATAAATATATACTCATTATAAAGGTTTTATGAGAAATTCATTTTGTAAGTACAGTAATACATAAGAATACCATTGATATGAAATATATAGAAAAGTTTAAACATTCATTTTGTAAATTTTACTTAACCTTGCTTCGATACTACTGTATTAGTTTTGATTTGTTTGTATACGTAAAAAGAAAAATATTCAGCAAAAGTTATTGTTTGAAAACATTGACATTCATAATGTGTTACTGAATAATAATCAGTGACTAATAATAATTATATTTCAATAAATATCAATACTTTGTATAAAACTTTTATCAAAAGTTTTTAATTTATTCAATACTAATATAATATATATTTATTGTAAAAATTAAATATTCAAAGAAAATCTTAAATATATTAGAAATGAGGAAATGTTTATATAAAATATATTTTATTTCAATACAGAGTATATTTAAGTGAATACGTATTACCTGTTATGTCAATCATTGTGCTAAATAAGGAAATCAATGGATAGTTGTCATCGATTGTTGTAAAAGATATTGATATTACGTAATGACTGTTAAATGAATCCATGGGATCTGGGTGCTTTTATTTAATAATATACTGTTAATATACATTTGTTCATTTTATAAGAGCTCATTTTCAAAAATTGCTCAAGGCAAAATAAATTTATAGATCTCCTAAATAATTACCTGGAAACATATTTCATTAAATGTCAGACAATTAAATTGTTTTCATATAAACATTATATTGATTTTAATTATACACAATTAATGATTGAGATATTGGTTGTACTGAAGGCTAACAACCCTAACCCCCTAACCTATCAAACAGACACTCAGTAATTAAAATAATATATTCGTGGCTTTAATAATGATTTGAATTCAGGGTTAAACTAAATATAAAATTAAATAATAATTTTAAATTAATATTATTTGTGACAAAACAAACAAAAAATCATTTTATTGTCCAAAATATGTTTAATATTGATGCAAATCAAACCGTCATTATATGAGTGATGGATTAGATTTTCAATGTTATTTTAAATCAATTAAGATTTATATCAAATGATATTTCGTGTAAAAACTGTTGTAATTATTTTCAATATTTTAATTATAATTTTGACTGTTGAGGGAAAATCATTTTAATTAACAAGGTCTTAATTTGACTAATGCTAAGGTGCATATTATTATCAATACAGATGTTTTTTATTTAAATATTCATTTGTTGACATTAATGGTGAATAAATCAATTGTAAAATTTAATACAATATATCTTTTGAATTTATTTTATAAAAGGTCTAAAGGATTAATATTTAAACCCTTGACCATCCCTGGCCCTGGCCAGGGCTAATATGACAAGGCTTTCAAATATCAAAAAACCAAGAACACAATCGTTTCAATAATTATCTCTTTTATTATCAATAAATGACTGACTCTTTCTGAGAGTGAAAATAAAATTTTATTTATTTAATAAACGTCAAAAAAGTTTTCATTTATTAGTATTGAAAACATTTTGTGATTTAATTGAAAGTTGTTTTAATCTCTTATTAAATATGAATTCAAATACAAGTTTTTGTCTCATTTTTATCTGTGTTTATATAATTTGCTTGAAAGCGAGTGAGTATTAAATTAATTGATAATTTTAAATATATCACGGTAATATTGTTGTGAATATAACCTTTCACCAATAATATTAAATGTTTGTTTGAAGCATACATTAAACGATATCATTGGCCAACACATCAATACAAACCTGTTCATGAAAGTCCAGATACAATTTATAAAAGTGTTCATCACCTTGATCATCATTATCATATTGAACCTTTCCATCACAATCCTGTCCATCATCATGTTGTTAAAGGTAATCGAAATGTATATATTTCTTGACTGAAAATTAATAGCCAGTATATATTTGAAGTGATAAATGTGCCCAGTTTAAAACTAAAGGACGGGCACAAAATCCCCATGGTAGGACTGGGCACTGATAATATAAAAGATGAACATACTATCAAACATCTTGTTTATGATGCATTGAAAGTTGGATATAAACACCTAGATATGGCCAATATTAATAAAAATGAGCAATTTATTGGTCAAAAATTAAGGGTTATTTTTGGTAAGGGTGGCGAACATAATATTAAAAGAAGCAGTGTATATTTAACAAGCAAACTATGGAGTACCTCTCACAGTCGTTTTGAAGCCGTTGAAGCCTTATTGGATACAATGAAAAGATTAAACACAACATATCTGGACATGTATTTAATTCATTACCCCTTTGGGTTTGAAGAGGGCGGTGAAGACGTACCCCTTAATCCAAACGGATTCTCTCGCGACTCAAATATTTCAGTCGTCGACACCTGGAAAGGGTTAGAGGACGCACATAGAATGGGACAGGTGAGAAGTATTGGAGTGGCCAATTTCAATGTTGATCAGCTTGCTAGAATTGTACTTCACGCGGCTGTCAGACCCGCTATTAATATGGTTTGTAATACCCCTTAAAATATACGTTAATTAAGGTTAACATTGATTTATAGCTCGAAGTGAATCCATATTTGACTGAAGAATGTTTAATAAAATATTGTCAAACCAGTGGTATTCAAGTTATGGCTTACAACCCGCTGTCAAAATCAAACCAAACGTTATTGAATGAACCGGTGCTCAAGAAGATGTCCCATAAGTATCATAAATCTGTGCCACAAATTATAATGAGATGGCTCATTCAAAGAAACATTGCAGTTATACCTGAAGATAAATCCCGACTAATAGAGAACATTGATATTTTTGACTTTAAATTAAGCGCAGGTGAAATGAAGAAAATATTTAAATTGAACAAGAATCATCGCACTGATAGATTTGAATTTGCAAGATATAATAATGAATATCCATTTAACAATATGTGTTATAATTAAATGATAAATTGAATTATATATACTGTAATACTTTCTTTAAAACATCTATTTTGAACTTGGTTAATTTAATACATTATATCTCATTAAATATGACGGAATATTTTAGAAATTGTGATTCATTGTGAAATATATTAAGAATATAAACAGGACTAGAGTCACAAAATTGTTATATCCTTGCCCCAGGGTAATTTCAGAATCCTATGTAATAAACAGTGGATTTCCAAACTTGTTTTTCATGAAATGTTGATACAGTCAAACCTGGTTTTTGGACTTCGGGTTTGGCCAAAGGTTTGAACGACAAAACCGAGAGATGGATTAAATTAAGGCATATTTTAAATGTGAGAGGGAATTTTGCCTGAAATTTAAAGGATTAAACCCAGAAAGGTCTAAAATCAAAGAAATCTGAAAACAACCAGATTAATTATCTCAAACAAAGTGAAGGTTACATCACTTAATCCAAAAGAAATATTTATTTCGCAATTAATTACTGTTTTTTTATTAAATATTATTTTGAAAAATATTTTTAAACTAAAACACTGTTTACGAAAAATTAATAAAAAGTTGTCCTGTCACTATTTAAGAGAAATGCCATCTCTAGTAAATTAGTTATCGATGATTTCATAAATGGGTTTATTTTATATAACCTTGATATTTTAATTACCAAAGAGAAGGTTCAGAGATCTGTTTAGTGATTAGAGATTTTGCTATTTATAAATGAAAAATAAAATATTTGAACAAATGATTATTAATTCAATCATTGACTAGAAATTACAAAATGTCACTTGGTTATATCCTGATTAAAATGTTCACATTGTAAAGATTAATAATATACTTTAAAATTATTGATAATTCAGGAAAATATATGTAATAATCAATAAAATCTTGTTTTTGTTTAACAGGAAAATTGGAAAACATTGATGAGTGAAATCCTAGAACCAAGGTCATTCGCCAGCATTAGTATATAATCATTTATTTGAAATTCTAAAACAACATATTTGCTTTAAAGTTAAAATAGACTGACATTGATATTATTTAAAATTTCAAAATAGTTCAATGATTTTATTGTAATTAATATTAAATTTTTATAATTATGTTAACAATTATGAATATATTATTGATTTTAACTTATGTTTCATTTGTCAAATCCAATCATAGTAAGTAAATATTCTTTTATTATAGTAATTATTGTACCAAGGATAATTATAATTGTTATCAAGCAAAAGAAAAATAATTAAATTATTAATTATTATTTGAATTAATGTTTGGATTATAACAAATAAAAGTGAAAATACTTAACTAATGAATTATTGTATAGATTGGAACTGGAACAATCATAACACCCGGATTTATCATACATGGCATACACCGTCAAAATGGTTTGAGCCACCAACATTTAAAAGATATTCTCCACCTGTTCAAAGGTTTGACGACTGGTTTCCACCGTTAAAGTCATCTGAGCTGTCATTCAATCCGATTTATAGTCACATCTATTCTATAAATCATTTACAAAATCAAAATCATTTCCAAAAACAGAGTAAATATAAAAATATTTTTTAAATAGTCTTAAAATAGAAAATATTCAAGATCAATTCTAATATTAACTATTTCAAAAAAATTGTATCAGGACCAAAACCAAATGTACCCAAACTGAAATTTATAGATGGATATGAGATGCCAATGATAGCCATCGGCACCTATACTTATGAAGAGGAAAATCTAATAAAAAAGATCATTGAAGATGGACTGGATGTCGGTTACAGACATATAGATACTGCTTATCTCTATAAAAATGAAAAGTTCATTGGTGAAAAACTAAGGGAAATATTTAATAGAAAAAATGGTAAAAAGAGAATCAAAAGAGAAGATATTTTTGTTACGAGTAAATTGTGGAGTACTTTCCACAGCAGGGAAAAGGTGGTTGAAGGACTCAAATTGACATTGGACACACTTAATATCGGTTACCTGGATCTTTTCCTGATTCATTTTCCATTTTCACTTGAAGAAGGTGGAGAGGATTTTCCAACCTATCCCAACGGACTGTCCAGGGATTCAAATATATCTGTTGTTGAGACTTGGCTAGGAATGGAGGACGCGTATAAAATGGGCTTGGTCAGAAGTATTGGTGTTTCCAATTTTAATGTGGATCAGTTGACGCGTGTAATGATCCATGGTAAACTTTTGCCTGTTGTCAATCAGGTATTAATTAATGCTATAAAAATTGTTTTCAAACATTAATTGCATTTATTATTCAAACCTTTAGCTCGAAATCAATCCCTATTTGAGTGAAGAATGTTTAGTAAACTTTTGTCAATCAAATGGCATTCAAATCGAGGCTTACAGTCCCCTATCAAAGGCCAATAAGTCCTTATTGAATGAACCGGTGCTCAAACAAATAGCTCAAAAATATGACAAGACTGTGGCCCAGGTTATTATGAGATGGCTTATACAGAGGAATATAGTGGTAGTGCCGGGAACTACCAAACGGTCCAGACTTGAAGAAAACTTTGATTTATTTGATTTTCAACTCAATAGCAATGAAATGAAGAAAATATTTGCTTTGAATAGAAATTTCCGAAAAACTGACTTCAGTTTCGCCAAATATAATGCTGAATACTCTTATAATAATATGTGTTATTACTGACAAACTAACATGGTCATTTTGCATTTAAGCTCATTAAAATTTATTAATCATTTATTTATTATAATAATTACTATAAAATATTAATTTGTTTTGTAAAACAACACAATTTTTCTCAGGTATTATAAATTGATTTGTTTTGGCCTTTGGTGTGAAATAAAAGGTGTTTTATGTAATGTTTTGTTTAAATTATTTTTCAAATAAATTATAAAAACATAAATAATACGCAAAAATTTGAAATAAAATTTTTATTAAAATTTAAAAAATTGAAAACTTTTTTACATTATTTCAATAGTTTTGAGAAAATTTTTGTTATTTAAAAATCTAATCAAAGATTAAATCAATAAATGAGTAAAAAGTTATCATTTAATAAAGTTTTAATAAAAAGCGAGAAAACAGTTAACAATTGATAAAATTTGAATTAACATTGTTTAGATGACTCGGGCTTTGGGTACTGAATATGCGGCAACAATCTGCTGGACATTAGCGGGAGTCTCCTCTGCGGCCATCTATTGGTGTGAATATCAAGTATTATTTATCTCTCTTAACTTTAAACTACTTTTATGAACTAACCTGGACATCAGCGGGGTCAGCGTTGGCGGTTCCCGGCTCATTGGTGCGGACACTGGCGCGATAACCGGCGGCGTCGGCGACGTAATCGACGATTCGGTTTAATCCCTATTTTTTAAAATATTATTGGATTTATGATTGAAATTGATTAAACATTTTCGACTAACCTTGTCGTCAGCGTATGAGTAGCTGCCTCTCACTCCTTGTCCATCAGAGGTCTCTTGTCTGGATTGGATGTTTCCCATCTCATCGGTGGAGTGGAATCCGAAAGTGTAAGGCTCTGCGGGTCCGTAGTGTTCATCATCGACATGAAGGACTTGTCTGTGAGGGCTTCGGAGGATAACCTTGTGATGATCTGCGACAACAATGGGTTTGTGTTCAGGGGCTGCGAGAACAACGGGTCTGTGCACTGCAGGTGCGGCCACAACAACAGGCTTTACTGCATGATGTGCTCCATAGACCACTGGTCTGTGAATAGGTGCGGGTGCGGTGATGATGGTTCGGGGATCATGAGCATAGATTGAGTGAGCAGGGGCAGTGATGATTTTGGGCACAGCTTTCACAATCTGGGGGGCGAGGTATGCCTGTGGGGACAGATAGCTGTGGATTCTTGAGTGGGCGTGTCTGACGGGCACAACAACATATTGGCCGTCATCGTGGGTCAGACCATTGTTGAGGATTACTTGACAACTGCAAGCACTGAATACCAGGGCAACAACAATGAGCTGTAATTAAATGGATTAGTTGATTGACACTGCTTAGATATTTCAGTAAGCATTGAACATTTAATATAAAATAACATCCAGAATATTCTGGAGACCATTTTGTCTCATACCATACCATACCTTGAACATTTTCAATTGTGTTTGACTGAGTGTCGAGTTTGAGATTCAAAATCAAATGATGAGTAAAATTGTTTGTCCTTTGCTTTTATAGTCGCGAATCGCGAATGAATTTAAAGTAAAGTAAAAGTGATTTTAATTTTCAAAGTCTTTCTTAGCTTTGGATTAATGTGTGTATGAATTGCTGTTATCAGAGGTAGACAGCAATGTAAATGAAAATCATGGTCAGGGATGAGCAATAAAAGCACTCACTTTCGTTGATTTATAAATTTGTTTAGCATTAATAACCAATTAATTCAACTCTACCACCATTTTTTCATTACATCAATTTAGCCAAGGTTATATCAGAGTATATTGAAACTGATTTCATAATTGTTATTCTATTGGCATCTATACCCCTGTAGGACAAGAACTGTTCGGTTGGCAACGGTACATTCCCCCCGAGAAAATAATACATGAATTTTATGTGGAAGTTTACACTGATTTCAAATATCGACACCTTTTTTCTAATCACCTTGATACTTTCTGAATTATTCAACTTTATATATGAAATTTCAAAAAATTCAAATTTTTTATTTTAATTATTTGAACTAGTAAAAATGTCAAATATTTGAAACTAATTTTCATTTTATGACATTTATTGCTTTTTCTATGATTAAAACAATATAATTTTCATTTTAAAATATTTTAATTAATTAAAATAAGAAATTTAAATTTTTTGAAATTTCATATGTAAAGTTGAATAATTCAGAAAGTATCAAGGTGATTAGAAAAAGGTGTCGATATTTGAAATCAGTGTAAACTTTCACATAAAATTCATGTATTATTTGCTCGGGGGGAATGTACCGTTGCCAACCGAACTGTTCACTAATAAGGGACAGTACAGTTTTCATATACAAGAATTTAATGATGAATTTGATAAAAATGCAATTTCAAGTTAAATATATGTTTAACCAAGATCACAATCGGTGATAAAATGCTAAAAAATATTTCAATTTTTTATACACGAATTTAAAACGCATTACTGTTTGAGTGAAAGTGTTTTAATCACATAAATATTGATTTATTAACTGACAATCAATATATGGTATTTCACTGATGACTGTCAGGGGTATAAACAAATAATTTGTTTTGTGTTGAGATTAGGATTAAAACAAAGGTTAATTCCGTATTTTAAATCTCATCAATGGTTTAAATATTTTTATGATAATATTTCAAGTCATAAAATATCTATTTTTTTATTCAGAAAATTTAAACTATTTTTTAATTTTCGTTTAAATTAATATGTTTTTAAGGCTTGAGAACCGTTTCGACAGTTATTTCATGAAAATATTTGCATTCAATTCATTTGATTCAAAATATTTAATACTTTAACCAAAAAACTAATCATTAATTTTGTTTTACTGAACACTACCTGAGAGTATGACTAAAGTTAAAAGTGAAAGTGTCATTGAAAATGGTATTTCAATAAACCCCCTGAAGGTTTAGATATCGAGATATATATGTGTTTCGAATAAATGAATGTTTAAATGAGGGGTAAAAACAGACATTTTATAGATAAAATTCCCGAATCCCCGGTGATTTTGCACCAATTATTAGAGAATATTAAAAAATAGTCACCGATGTCCTCCAAATCTCTGAAAATCCAAACTTTTTATGTTTGAGAAAATTTCTAAAAATGTTTTTTATGCTTTCATTTCATAAATTATATAATACCTCTAAAAAATGAAAACATTAAGGCGTGTATAGTTATCTTCTTTGTTTAGCTTTACCTTGATATTAATTTAATCTTTTCTAGTTTAAGCAATAAAAAATATGAGACAGATAAGAATGGCAAATCAAAATTTTATTGAACATTTCATAGATTAATATTTACATTGAATTAGTGATTATTAATTGAGAAAATAATGTTTTATATGATTTTGTAATTGTATTTCATAACTAAAATATGATTTATATTTAGTGAAAGTGAAAACAAATTCAAAACAAATTATATTGAAATAGCATTTAAACAAAAACAACTTTAAGTCATATATCAATATTTATACGCTTATTGAATACCGTTTAGCTAATTATGCGATACGTTTTAATAGTGATTAAATATTCAGGTCAATTTAAACTGGTTTAGAGTATCGTAGAAAATCAATGATAAATATAACAGTAAACCCACAGATCCGACAATAGCTCAGTTGGTAGAGCGGAGGACTGTAGTTGTAATTAATAGTAATCCTTAGGTCGGTGGTTCAAATCCGCCTTGTCGGAATTATTTTTGCTTGCTCAACATTTTAATACGTTTTAATACATTAATACGCAAAATAAAGCGCAAATATGTCATCAATGTTATATCCTGTCAATTCACTGGAATGAAATATTTTATCCTGCTAAGAATTTTTGCCTAATAAATTTGCATTGACATTTTAAAATAAGAGGGGAAAATTAAAATTAATGATAAGATTGTAGATATGGTAACAGTTTTTGATTTGTATAACAGATAAATAAATGAATGACTATTTAATTATTTGATAATTAATCGCAATATTTATACTTATATATAATTAAACCCCTATTTATTCAGAGTCGTATTAACTTTTATTTGTTTTTGATTATTAATGGTTACATTTGATAACAGCTTTGATAATGTATGTCATAATGCTGTCAAATGTGTAATCAATAAATGGGTGTTAAGTGTAGGTAAACGCAATAAAAAGTGATTTAAACACTAAAAACATGAATAAAATTATTATTTTTGAATTCATTTGTATTTTTATTATTAATTATTTAAATGTGATTAACTGTGACTGTGATGTAAAGGCTGTTGAAAAAGACTGTTCAGCAACAATTGATAAACAATGGCCGATAAAAAATGACACAGATGAGTCAACAAAAGAGATATGTTGCCGGCACTGGGATATGTTTGACTGCGTAGAGTTGGCCGGTTGTGAACTGTGTTCAGCCACACAGTCCCAGAATATACAACAAGAATATAATGAACTTAAATCTATTTTAATGAACAAAACTTGTGTGAGTTATAGGTACGGGTCATTCAAATGTCATTTTACTATTGGTTTTTATGCGGTTTTGTTTTATGGGTTGTGTTTTACAATATCTGTCATATATTTACTCATTTCATACTTTAAGAGATCGAGAACTGAATGAAAATATCGTTTTATAAATGAATTGAAAATTTGTTTAAATTTAATAATAAAAAATATAATGAAATGGACTCTCAGTCTCTTAAAAAAATAAAATAATTGTTAACATTGAATATTTATATACAAATAAATTGTACCATCACTTTTATTCATGTCCTTACTTCAGTTGATTCAGACACAATTTTCATTCACATTAGTTCTTCTGGTGATTTGATTAACTGAAAAGTTAAGTTGATAAATTTATTCAATTAAAATGTAAATATTGAATACAAATATTACCCACGAATTCTCCTTCTTGGATTTATTCTTCTTCCTCTGTTGTTATTCACCCTGGACCTATTAGCTCTTCTTGATCTCTGTCCATTTCTATTTCTATTATTAGATCTTGATCGACTATTGTTTGATCTTGATCTGTTGTTAGTCCTTCTATTTGACCTTTGTCGACTACGCTGACGATCAGAACCCCCCGTAGCTCTGGTAGCTCTACTTATTGCAGGAAATTCTTGCACTGGAGGTCCAAGGATAATGTTTCCCAATCTGGTACTGAGATTATTTTCAAAGCCAACCACCCTGGCCCCTCTAAGTCTTTGATCCAGGGATGGTTTTCCAAACATACCCATCGCTGGTTCAACACCTGTATCAACACAACAATTATTACACTGATCATTGTTTGCACAATCATCTTCGACGTCATCCTCTTTTGTATATTCTTTCTTCTTTTTCTTCTTCCCGTACCCCTCGTCGTCGTCATCATAACTATCGCCCCCTTTCTGTGGGTTTGCTTCCACGAGAAGCACATCCAATAATAAACACAATAAAAAAGTGATAAAAAATATTTTTGAAAATTTCATTTTGATTTTCAATAAAATATTTGAAATGTTTGAAATATGAAATGAAATTATTTTCACTTTTACAGACTTTAAGTGTTTAAACAAAACAGAGATTATTTGAAAAATACTTTTGTTTTTTGTTAAAATTAATGTCATTTTTAGACAAAAATAAATCAATTATTGTTTGAAAACTAATTTCAAATAAATAATTAAATAATGAGTTTATCTGTAGATAAAAACACTTCCTATTCAATAGATATGTATTTAAATATTTAATAGTCTTTTGAAAATCTTATCTAAATTTTCATCTTTTATTAAAATCATAATTATCTCTTAAATTGATATAAATTTTCAACAATTATTGAATATATTGTAAAACATTTGAATCGTATTTAAAGTTAATGTTTTTACACAAACTTAAAGATCGATAAAAATTAATGTTTAAATGTTTACAAAAATAATCGTTTGCTTAATGATGTTGTCATTGTTTTTGAGTTATTTAGGGGTAAATTAAATAAATTTATTTTTCAAACACTTTGCAATATTTTGCGTTAATTTTAATATTATGTCATTTGTGTTGTTAATACAGTATATGATTGAAGTTAACATTAAAATAAAATAACTAACACTGTTTATTGTAGTTCACATTTGTCCATGTCCATATTTGTTAATTATGTTCATAAATATATTAATTCTAATCTTTTAGCTTGATAATTCATTCATAATCAATATTCTTTTTCCATTCATTTAGTTTTGAAATGATGACCTGTCTCAATTTTGATATTCGTCTTTGGTATATTATTATTGAAATTAATAGCACATTAATAATTATAAACTTTAACATCAATATTGAATAAATATTTTTATCATTTGAAATATAACCTCGATAAAAGTTTCCAATTATCGAGATATAGCGCATAAATATAGAAATAAATATTAACATTCTTATAAAATAAAAACAATGATTAAATTTATCTTGCTCAAACTTTAGAAAGATAATTGTTTCATTTATGGATCTTAGATTCCATATTGTTGGCCTAGTTGTAATCAAGTTCATTCTGTGGTTAAGTGATGACAAAGCAACTGAATAAAGTCGGATGATTTCAATGTATAATAATGGATATAAAATGAGCCAGCTTATTGCATTTATTGATATTAAAAATATTAATGAATAACCAGGGAAATAATTTTGCATTCCTTTATAGAATGTCATAAAAAATATATAGAATTGTAAAAATAATATAGAAATGAACGTGACACAATTATAATTATAGTTTGAATCAGCAAGGTTAGTATAGTAGCATAGTTCTTCATAAATTTCGAATATTTCTTTAGATTTAATTTTGGATATAATGTAACTTGATAAACAGATGCACAATAGAATACCACTGTATAGTTTAGATGAGTTACTGATATTATTGTTATGAAGTATGAAAGGTAATGATATGAATGTCAACACAAATGAAATAATTGTTATAAATGTTAGTAGATAATTTAAATATTGATTTTTTAAATTAATACCGAAATGAATAAACATATATTCAAACATATATTCAAACATAATTGTAAAACAATTTTATAAATTCATTATTTATTTTGAATTGAATTTATTGATATTTAAAGACCTTGGTCAGTGACTAGTGATGAGTGATAAGTAGTCACTCAATAGGAACTGATGTTTAGTGAGAGCTTATATTTATTTAGTTTTTCTCATAACTATTGTTATTATTACTCATGGACATAATGAATATTTAGTTTGAACATAATCATTTAATGTTTGTCTGTTTCCTAGGATTGGGTAAAAATAATTAGTAAAAGGATTATTATTCAGACATTTGTATCAAAACAAAATCAGAGACAAAGAGACAAAGCATTGAACAAAATAACTGGTGATTAATGTTTAGGCCATCAGTTGATTAAAAGTATTGAATAACATTTCAAAATTGTTAATACAGGTACAGTATTTGCCGGGTAATTTGCCGGGTAACAAATATTGAATTATGATTGGTTGTTTGAAATTTTGCTATAAAAAGCAACCAGTTTAAATATCTTATTAAACTTTAATTATATCTTATTAATAAAAATAAAAATTTATTTTTTTAGATTTTACAAAATTATATATTAAATGATAAAATCTATTAAATCTGTTGAAGACCTCTGTTTGTATTGACCTATGCATTGATTGTGTCCTTTGTGTTGTGAAAGTTAGAGAATATAAAATGCATTAAAATAGATTATTATTTTTAAAATTAATCCACCAATGTAATAAAGGATTAAAAAGATATTTCATTAGTAGATGCTTATATGTTTAATAATATTTACTCAATTATTTGATTAACAAGGGAAAAATATTTTTTGATTTTACCTGTAGATATACAGTATACATGGGTTTTAGCTAACAATTAATTCAACTTTCTTAGATTCTTATTCTAAGACTCCTAGCTTAATATCATGCAATAATACAGTAGCAAATAAATAAGAAATATCATATTTTATAAATTCAGAATCATTATCTTGATCAATTTTGCTTTTAAATATAAATGAGTTTTTGAATAATTAGGTTAATTTGATGTTTGCGTGCATTTCTAATGTGTTTTTATATATTTATTGATTTTTGTATTCAATATATTTAGTCCTCTAAATAAATTTTATTTCATATGTAGTGACGACTGAGAGATGTTTGGATTAAAATTTAATAAATTTAAAATTGGATTTATCTTGATCATTGTGTTCTTTAATCTTTATTGGTCAAGATATCCTCCTTCTGAAAGATACCTTTCCCACTCTTTATTTGATTCAAAGTATACACAGTCTTATCTCTATAACACTGTTTTGATTGTAAATTGTGTTTTATTTGTATTACTTTTGAGTATATTTTGGTATTTATGCGACCATTCATTGCGAGGCAAAGAATATTTGATTTATATGACAGTCATTTCAATTGTTTCCGTCAATCGTTGTTTGGTATTCACTTTGCATTCAATTAATACACATTATTTGAAGAGAATATCAATATTTACAATAATTTTCCTCTGTGTCACTATTTTCATCATGGTTATTATCTGGATATCTAGGAGGCGCAATGCAATAGAAAAAACTAAGAATAATTGAATTGTAATGGATTTTAATTAAAACGGGCTTGTTCAATTGATCTCGGGGCTTGTTCAAATGGGCGGTTTTTGTTTTTTGCTCTTTATTTAGTAAAAGGTTCTTGGTTTGTTTAAATAAAATTTTCAATAATTGTATGTATTATTTTCATTTAATTTAATTATTGATTACAAATAAAAAATATTTGATTTGATATCACATTAATTGCTTGAATGTTATTGATTTGAAAATAGATGTGAATTTAAAAATACAGGAAATATGACATCTTTTCAATGATATCCACTCGATATGACTATTTATAAATATAAAACCTTGGTGCTTATTTTCAGTTTTAATGTTACCGGTGAGATAAATATTAATATTTTTGATAAATTGATGAAAAATACAGTTTCTCTTAAGCAAATTGAAAACAGATCCAAACGGAGCAATGAACTCTTATCAGTGAAATTGTTTTTGTTTTCGTTTGAATAACTTTCTCCTGTTTTTTGTTGAAAACAAAATAGAGATAAAGAAATACTTCAATGAAGACTTGGGGACCAAAACTGTTAATACATAACCACTACATAACTGTAACCATAGATGGTTTGTGACCTTCAGGTCAGTGGGTCTTTGGGTATAAACAAAATTGTCTCTCTCTTGTAATGCAATCATTGGATGACTAACTGAGACATTAAAAATAAGTTTACTTTAAAAGGAAAATAGATTTCTCTTTCAGTTCTGTCAATAAATGTCAAAAATATTTGTTAATTGTTGTGTTTGTCTGATATCTATATTTTTGTTTTTTCCTGTTTGTGCTAGATCAGGTGGGATTAGATATCTGTCCAATGTCAGTTCAAAACAGAACTAATTGTTTTTCAATTTAATAATTAAATAGTGAATTATATTATCTTTATTTATCAAGATTTATTTAAAACTCATTTATGATCATAATCAATTTTATTAATAATTTATTCAACGTAAAACAATATTAAAATTAATTGACAACAATTAAAATGTGAGAAATTAATGCTTTGATAGTAATGTCAATACATTTAAAGTTTTGTTAATTAAAATACAATATTGATATGTCCATGATATAACTTAAAATCCTGGTTCAGTTCTATATTAATTATACTTGTATACAGTACTGTATATCTGATTATGTATAAATGATTTTCAATAAATCAAGTTAACATTGAGTTAACATATATTTTAATAATCCCTAAAACAACTGAAATTGATATTCAGTTTAATAACTAATGGTTTGAAACAAAAATACAAAATTGTTTTGAGTTTAAGATATTTTTAATGTTTTTTATTTAAATTAAAATTTAAATCAATTTTTAAAATACCATAAAAAATATTTATTCACAATAACTGTATAACTCTTTTATAGTGCAGGCTTTGCGACAGCACTCGTCAACAATACCCCTGCGATTTCTAGAGAAACTCTCAGCGCCGACAGATTTGTCAGAACTGCCAAACATATCAAACGCAGTCATTGAGTCCAAAAAGTATTTTGAATTGTCGTCCGGTTTGGAATAATCTTCACCTGATGTTAATACACTCCACATCCCTGTCCACACAAAAGGGTTTTAATTAAAATCAAATTATTAATTAAAACGATTTTATTTAATTTTATTTAATCAATCAAATTTTATTCAAATTAACTACATTAGCATGATTATTGTTGTTATTATTCAATATTTTAAGTTACCCTTGTTCAAACTGTTTTGTTTGGACTCATCCTTCAAATGATTCCTTTTTGATGGACTGAAGTAATTGCCGTCACAAAGCATACTAAGCGTTGAGATTATATAATTGCCACAGTATCGTTTTGGAACAGACCTGGTCCTAATTAAATGCTTATAAAGTTTGTGGTTAACTATTTTAGGACTGGTAGGTAAGCCTAATGATAAGGTGACCAATGATAGTGCTATTAATAATAGTGTCAATTGTGTTGTCAATTGTTGTGTCGATTGAATAGACATTGTGTTCATCTGAAAGTTATAAATAAAAATTAATCACAAATTTAAATGAGACAGATCTTATCAAAACTTATTTTTTACTTTTAAACCCTTTATAATTCTGAATTACCCAGGGAATTATTATTGTTATTTCAAGTGAATATCTAACGTCAGATAAATGTCAATATTAACTAATATTTTTGATATATTTGAAAAACAGTTCATTAGACTTATGGTTTGGCGGCGTCTAATAAGTACGTACGCAAGAATTGCCAAATTTTAAAACCCCTCGACAAAACAAATATCCGTATGCATGATGGACCATTGTACGTACATATAGGCTCAACCCTCCCCACCCCAAAGACTTATAAATTAAACAAATTAACGAATAGTTATTGAATTAATGTTTAAAACGATTATTAACTGTTAATTAAGTATTAAATGCAATGTTTATGTTAAATATTAAAAAGAACCCCACCCCCTTATATGCCATACGTTTTTGGAGATTTTAGCTTACTGTGTACGTACTTATTGGACACCGCCTTAAAAATAATATGTTTGCTTTTGAACTCCAATAAAGGATAGTATGTTATCTCATCCACAGGTTGTGAGTGTTTACATGTAATCCCTGGTTAAATAACTCTATGATCTTCAATAGTAGACAAAATCAATGTTCGCTATTATCGACAGTTATTTTTGATATGATTTCATTTGAAAAAAAATTGAAAAAACAAATTAATCAATACTAAGAACCTGATCAATTTAGTGTTTTACAAATTGATCAATAACAATTTCAATTCCGAAAATAATCAAATGAAATATTCATTTTTCTCAATTCATTCAAATAGTGTCAAACAATTGTTATTGAGTTTGTATTGAATGAAAGTAAAGCACAGGGAGGTTCTGGAAATTCTTATTCAAATTGTTGGTCTAAATTTTGTTCAAACTTTGTTAAACTTTGTTCATGGTCAATCAGTAGAATAAGACTTAATAGAATTTCACATTTTATTTAAAACTTAATTATCTTTTAAGATTTTAAATCATTTATACATTTGCTATAAATCCCTTGAAAACCCCCTATTAATCACTGAAACTATATTGTCCCTCAATAGCAAGGAAATAAAATTATTATCACAAATGGAGTAATTGAATAAAAACATGAATGTCCCGGATATTCGGATATTCTGGTCATTTGTTCAAATGTATAAATGCTTTTTCAAAACTCTAAAGTCTATTAATTTCTATAAAAATTTGATTTTTGTTTTTCACTTTCAATAATAACATTAATAAATGCAATCAAAGCCTTGACCTGTGCTGACTCTGTTAACACTGGTAGTCTGGGAGAGAGAGAGACTGAAAACAGGGTGTTGTAAGAGAAGACTTTCATTTTTATATTATATTTATTGGTAAACTTGATTATCTGAACAAATAATTTGATTGAAAAACAAACAATAAATTCAATTGAGATTTCAATTACTTTGTCTTAAAATAGAAAATAAATAAAACTATTTTTCATTACATTTAATAATCGTTTCGTTATTTTTATTGCAAAACTTAATACAATTAGTCTTTTCCTGAAAACTGTGAGAATTTAAAATAAAAATTGATTTCTTTTGTAAAATTGATTGGATTTTAAATGATTTCAATATTTAATAGAATATATTATAATTGAAATTTTATTCCACAACAAAATGAACAAGGAAATTAGTAATCATAATTTATTATAATAAAATATTTCAATAATCAATTTTATTATAAATCTATTTTAACATTTATGCTTGAGGATTTTATTAAAGTAATAGAACCTTGCTTATATTGCATTACATACCTTAATTAGTAATTTTCTTGAATAATATCACACCGTTTGAGATCACAAGTTATAAAAGTTTGTCTTTTGTTATTCAAAACTTTTAGATAAAAACAGTATTTTGTGATTGAAATCAAATTGTCGTTCAATTAAAACAAAATTGAAATAATTGTGAATTGACTTTCAATTTGTAAAAACTATGATCGGAGACAAAAGACTGCCAGCGCTTGAGTGAACCTTATTGTGAGAGACAACTACTCTTATATAATGTATTAACGGTTTGAATAGAGAAAATAAAAAATATATTTTCTCTCTCTTTATATAAAGTGAGAGTTTTTTCATTGGGATTTCGTCAACGCATTTGAGTGTAAATATCGCGCTGTAAGAAGACAAGCCAGATATGCCAGTGCGCGCCACAGCCCTCCATCCGATGTGTTGTTATCTAATTTCAAAAGGTACATGGCTATACCAATCAACTGCTCAAACATCTTATACTTTGTACTTTTTAAACAGAGTTTGTTTTCAATTTGCAATTATAAGTTTGACTGAACCTATTAATACTATATAATTTATGAATGGATCCAATCTTATAGACTGTCGATAACCACTTGTTTGTGATAGCGATTGAAAAACAATAGATTTTTAGAATTTATTTTTAGTTTTACTTTACTTTGAGTTTAAAATAAATGTTTTTCTGTTTTCTTTAGATTTAAGTATTTCTGTGCAAACATTGTACTGATATTCACAGCAATAATAAATTGAAAACAATTTAAATGAAGATTTAATCAGAATTTCCAGATTATTCTGGTTATATCTCATTGGTCAGTTGCTATCATTTTAAATGATCTAAATCTATTAATATTTAACCCAGTTGTTTTTATATAATTGGAAAATGACCCAACTCCCTTCACATTCACATTTTACTCCTACACCACAAATATTTCAAAGTTATTCTAAGAATAGTAATATTTTAGTGATTGTTATATCTAAAGCCATAAAGACCCGGATTAATTGAATAAAGTATATAAAATCTGTATTTGTTTTATAAATATAAAGAATTAACACAAATATCAAATGATTTTTATTTTTAATTTAAGTGTAGGTTTTGATAATACATTGAAAATCATTGAATGGATATTTGTTATGACATTCAGTGACGTCTAAATGTATTTTAATAATCTTCAGACTTGAGGGCAACCCTTGACTTAACACAGGATTAGTGTATAGAATATTGTTATTGAAGTTATTATGAAATAAAATAATTTCAATTTTTATTAATAATAATTTTAAATATAAAATTTAGAGAATTGTATCTTGGTTCAATTTTAATTGTGTATTACCTTTAATACAAAATGAATAGTAATTCTTTTATACCAAAGAAAATAGACACTGGATATCGTACACCAATGCTGAGGATCTATGCAATATATTTTAATGACAAATGAATTCAATTGTATGAATAAAAATCAGTTCTCGATCTGAAGGGGGTTAGGAGTAATTGTTTTGTCTTGTTTGTATAGCATCCATCAAACTTTGATATAATGATTGATTTGTAAATTTGTTTAAGACAATCAATATTTTGACATAATTTTAAATAAATGAGATTAAGATTAACACAAAAAACATTTTTATAATAAAAGTATTTATTTTTAATTTAAATCGTTTGAAAAGTTGACAGAATATACAGTATATAAACCAATATTAAATAGTAATTTAAATTCAATCATTACGTACTCGTAGTACAGGTACTCTCAGTCTCTATAAAGTCTAATAGATTTAAACATTGAATATATTTCCGAATTTTTATCAAAAGTATTGAATAATAACTGTTTATTCGGTGAAACATATTTCAAGTCATAAATAGTGTTTCCGTTATAGAGATTCAAATCAATTAAATTGTTTTCCAGATCTGAAGTCATTAATGTTTTCCGATTTTTCATAACAATAATTTTATCGGTCGTCCCTTTACTGACCAACCCTTTACTGACCAACCCTTTAGTGACAAACTCTTTAGTGACCAGTTTACTTTCCAAATTATTGATCATTCCATAACTACCAGAGCCTCTGCCATCACCTTTTGCCACAATTATCTGTATATCTTCAACTACAGGTTGTATTTCTTGTTTCACTCGTCGAATAGGAGTAATAACCTCCCGAACCTCCTGAATGATAGGTCTGGTGACTGTATGGCTCAGAATATGTGGCTCATCAGCGCTGTTAGATTCTTGAGGAGCCGGTGGTTGAGATGTTTGGTGTTTGTGAACAACATTTATATGACTGGAAACGGATTTAAATCTTATGAAAAACGACGGCTGATTGCTATTCACTTGAACTTCTGGGATGTTATTTATTTGACGCACAGGTGTATCAAAATCCCGATAAAAGACGGTATGTCTGCTCTGAACTGCAGCCGGAATTTTGTTACTAAATGACGAATAGCTCTCACATTTGACAACTAGAATAAGAATTACTAACTGAAAATAAAAGGTGATCATGGTTAGTTTTGAATTTAAATAAGATTTACTTTTATTTAAATAAATAATAAATTTAACAAAAAATGGTTTTCAAGTTTTGTTATCACTTTTGTTACGAAAAATGAGTGAATATTTGTTTCATTTTATTGTATATTAATTCAAATGGATTTTAAGGAAGTTTTTCTCCAATGTATTGAAGAAGGGATTTATTAGCTCTGAGACAAATCGTGTTTCAAAAAGCACAGGTATTCAAGTCAGTTGTGTTATAATGAGAATCACGAAACAAATCAATCAATAAATAAATATTGAGTTAAATATTGTGTTAAATATTGTGTTAAATATTAAACTTTCAATTTTTAATGAAACATAATTTCAAAATTTAAATTACTTTCAATTGGTGTCAAACAAGAGCTTAAGTGTCTCTACATTTGATGTTTGTTATAAATAAAGGGTTAAAAAACTTTTTATAACATTTTATAACATTTTGTTTTTATTATTGAATATTTAAAGTGTTTTTAAATGTTAACATAAAATGTATTCTTTGGTTATAAAGTGACAATAGATTTAGTAAATCATAAAAAGTAATTGTAATGTAATTTAATTTAAGTGAAAATGTATTCAATATTTTTATTAATTGTATTTTAATTTAATTTAAGTTTTTAATCACTTAATTATCATTCATTTTCATGCTATCAGGGCAATTCAATCAATGTAATATAATCTAATAATCATTAATTACAAGATCATCTTTAGGTAATAGAGTATTATATTAAACAAATTAAAGACTTACATTGATATAATAGAATTCATGGAATATTCCAGTCCTCTTCATAATTGTAAGATATATACAGCTGTAAATGACACAGGTTAGACAATGTGTACAAACGTATGCATGTACACTCTCAAACAGAATGACTTTCTCAAATTATAATAATAATTGGAATGAAAGTGAACCTGGACACAATTTTAATATTCAAAACTTATTGTTTTCATTCGTTTTCACTTAAGATTTTTATTTTGAGATTAAGACTGCGATTAAGTGTTCAGACATTCAGAGTAAGAGTTAACACATGTTTTCTCTTTTGAAAAAAAACTGAATTTTATTTCCATTAATAAAATTACAGACATTTTCACAGTATGTGTGCTCTGAATATGATTTCTAATATTCTTCAATATATTTCAATACAAAAACATTTTTTTCATAGTTTTGAATATATTATCACAAAAACATGTTTTTCATCCAAACTATTAGTGAATGTGTGTCTAAATGCTTACCAAAATTGGGACAAACATTACGTTAGGAAAGCCGTTAATGAAATCCAGATTAATATAATTCAATAAAAATACATTTAAAGGAAGAGAAAGGAAGAGAAATAAAAATCAATTTGAATTCATAACTCACTGTTTGTTTGAATACTTTTTACAAAATGTGATTTTTTTAATAATCATTTTTTCTGGTCATTTTATTTCAAACATTTTATGCAAAATTGAATGAACCTTATCCCATTTAACATCTCTTTAACATTCGCGTGATTTTCATATTTTGATGCGTTTCTGATTAAAAGTGATTTTTAAAGTATTATATTATATTTAATATAATAAACATTTTAAGCATATCTACAGTAATGTATGGGAAGTAAACAATTTAACAATGATTTGCGTGACTAAAGAGGTTTCAAACATTTCAATAATTTATAATTAAGTGTTTATTCATATATTAGTTTTCAAAATATAATGTTTGTTAAGATGTTATAACCTTTTGTTTTAATTTTTACCATTTCATTAGTTTTATCTCGATTTGATCTGTCCAGGGATAATTTATAACAAAACCTATTAAAACCGACTCTTCCTCAATGCTATTATTAGTTTTACACAATTTTTTTTCAAATTATTGGTCTTTTAAATCATTTGTTGTATTTTTATATAATTTTTTGTTTTACATATTAATAATAATTTTATGAATTTTTACATTTTATTAATAACTCTTAAAATTATAATTTAAATCTTTGCTCATAATTTGCATAACTATTCATATAATCGCAAAACTTTGCATATATTTTATGAAAATGTATTTATGTTAGCCTTAAGTAAACAATCTTAAGGGTTAGCCATAGGTTGTGTTTGAAGAACCAAATGAGAGGAAGAGTTGCCGTTAAATTCAAAAATAAATTTTATTGAAATTAAATTCAATTTTAATTAAATAAATGAAAATTATTATTTAATTTTAAATTTAGTTTAAAATTATTTTTCTCTTTTATAAATAATTTCAAGAATTGATTGAAATATACTTTTTGGCAATTTTGAAGAATTTTCCAAATTATTGATATCAGTATAGATATCTTGATATATATTTTCCTCGTCTCTACGAATCACATCAATCAGGTTTAATTCATTATAGACTGTCTTTACAGCTTTAACGCTGTTTTCACTCTTAACGCCATAATTAGCACTTAATACTTGTAATTGACTTTCGCTACACATCTCCAGTGCAGTGACAATAAGCCAACAGCACTTCCCATCCTCTATATCAGTGCCGATTTTGCCGATAACATCCGGGTCTCCGTAACAATCCATCAAATCGTCTTGAATTTGAAACAAAACTCCAATTTTCAAGAGAATCTGTTCCGCAGTTTTGTGGTCTTCTTCGGCTGTGTTTTGCATTAAATTCATTGCTTTTAAGACAAAAATAATTTTTAATAAAATCAAAAAATATTTACAAATTTATACCGAGTTTGACGGGAAGTACAAATGAATAATAAGATGTCTTATACTTAACAATAGTATTGAAACGAGATTTAGTGAATAAATCAAGTTTTGGTCTACTCTTAGGAGGAGTGGATGTCATGTCCATCCACTGTCCATATGCTGTGTAACGGGTTATCTATACATAAAATAATTTCAGTTCAATATATAAATTAATAAAATAATCCATTGATTGAAAACCTTATGCAAAGTCTTCACAATACTATTATAGTAAGGCTTATCTGCAAAGAATATATCCACAATATTAAAGCATTCTTGCTCAATTATTATGCCATCGTTAATAGCACTTAATCCAACTTCATCCTTAAAAATATACAAAATAAATGATCAAGATATTCTCTTAAATTTGAAATACCTTTGTATACCAACATGGTTGTCCTCTTCTAGTGATTGATTCATCCATAACATCATCTAGCACAAGCTCAAACGCCTGAAGAATTTCAACCACCCATCCAAGTATATACGGCAACGAAATATCATTATCCAAGACATTATTATTATTATTATTATTATTATTTGAATCACTATTAGCCAAAAGATGGTATGTCTTAACAACAGTGAAACCTCTAATCATTTTGCCATTTCTCACATTATAGTCAAACAGATGTTTCATCCAAACAAACAAAGGAACTAATTCTGGATCAGTTTCTTTAGTAGAGATTTTAGTCAATATCAAGTCATAATATCTATCAAATTCACGTTTATCATTGACTCCACTCATTTTTTGCACAATTTCATTAAATAACCAAGTTTAGTTTTAATACAAATATTTGATTTAATATAAGTTTACTAAAATATATTAATTGATAATTATAAACTTTCTTTTAAATATAATTGAACCTGGATTTAATTGTAGGCTCAGATGAACCTATTTTCAGTACTCTGTAAATAATGAATGAATTTGTGAATCAATTCTAGATTTGATTATCAGTTGTCCTTCAAATAAATGACAAAATATTGAAATCAAATTTAAAATTATAGTTTTTATACACAAAAAGTGTAAAAATGGGGAAATTATTTAAATAAATGTCATTTTTAGTTAGTTTTGGATAAAATTCAAAAGAGTTGAGAAATATTGATAAATCAAATAATTTATTAAAACATTAAAACAAGTCTTTAATTATGGAAATATTTAATCAATTTCTGGATATCATAGGATTTTCATAAACTGAAGGATACGGAAAATATTGAGTGCCCAACCATTGGTTAAGTTATGACCAGTTTATAATCTAAAATAAAGTTTAAAACTAACAATCAGTTAAAAATCAATAATAGTTTGAGAAAACGTTTATTTATTTAATATTTGTTTGATTTATTGTTTGTTAAATATTTATAAATATTTTTAGATGTTTGAATATTTGGTGTCTTAATGTGGCAAGGTCTTTTATCTAAATCTGATTTTCAAATATGTTATAAAAATTCCTTTAGTAATGAAACACTGAATAAGCGGTGAAAATGTTGAAAATATTTTTATTTATAGTAATTAATAGAACAAAATGACAAATGTCAAATTATAAATAAAATAAAGTACATTGCACAATTCAAAATAGAGTATATTCAAATTATTTTGAATTGATATAAATTTAATCTTAGCAAGTATCAATTATAAATCTCAGTTACAATTTATAACAATATTTGTTAATATTTTAACCCTTTATTTAAAAATAAATATTAAATTACAAATCAATATCTATTTTTGATATACAGTAATGATTTATAAATAATAAAAATGATGAAGTTCATAATTCAATTAATTTTTAACTTAATCAAAAACAGGTTTTAATAATCAATATTATTTTGTGTTAATCTATACTTGACTTTTGCTTTTTTAACATTCAGTGGTTGTCTTCAAATATTTATACATTTAATTAATTAAACATAATTTCAATTGAAATATTATTTTCTTCATTCAATTAATGAGTAAAAAATGATAAATAAATTGATTTTTATTTAATTTATTAATAATTATTCAAAACATTATTATTTGAGTAAATGATGTCAATACTGATTATCTAAATGGTGTTTAATTGCATATAAATTAGTTATTTAAAAAATGAAATGGATAAGGTGAAAGCAAAATTAGACCACGTTGAATAAAGTATATGCCCAACAGAAGGGGAATGTGTTAATGATAAAGAGTATGATAAGGACATAGGGGAAGGAGTTTGGGTACAGTACAGTTAGTGTACAGAGCATTATACGTACGTTTTTGTTGAATTTTCAAAACATTTTTCATATAAAATTGAGTTTAGATTTTAATTCAAAGTTACTTGAATATTCTTGAGAGTATATTTCTTGAGTGCGTACTTTCTGGATGCAGTGTTATTGAAAATAAGTTAATTTATCTATTGTAACAAAAAATTACCGAATTTTGCAAGAAAAACAGGTTTTAATTATTCCTGGTTTTTTAAAAATAAATTTTAGCTATTTTTTTTTGTATTTTATATTTAATTATTGAACAAATTTCAGTCAAATTATGAGAAATTTTAATTAAAAGACAAAAATAAAAATTTTATTTAATTTTTATCTCTAAATGTGTTTTATAACAACAAATATTATACAAAGTTCACACCTTTATATAATAATTAATTAGTTCATCTTGTTCCATTGAGAAAATGTTTTGATTCATGAGAAAACAAACAATTAAATTTATAAAAATTCTAGGTCACTTTATAAATTGTCTCTCATGTGATCTAAACACAAAACTACTACTGATTTGATAGACAATTAAATTTTACATAATTCTCATTGAAATGAAGAGTTAAACAACATTTTAATGTGAGGACAGACTCACTATAAAATCGTTGTTAACTTCTTTATGATTAAATAATTTACAGTAAATCCCATTTTATAAACACTTTCTCACAAAATATGAATATTGAAGAAACAATTAGAACACTTAAAGGTGACCAAGGTTGTTGGCTTATAATTAATTGAGCTCTATATATGCAAATTGGTTTAACTTTTATTTTATTAATTATTGAACATTTGTTATATCGTTTAAAATTGTTGAAAATTATGAGTTTGACCAAGTTTAACTAATTCAATAACTAGGTTTCATTGTATTTTTCAAAATGAAGTGAATCTTTTAACTGTTAATTAAATTTCACTTTCATTTTAAACTGTATTCAAGAGAATGAGAACTAATTACGAGTTTTTGTTCCACTTTTCCATTCATTTGTTATTTAATATTGTTTTTAATGTTTTTTAATTTCAAAAAACTATATCCTCTTTATTCAAAGCTAATCTGTACTCTCTCACACACATAAGATCATACCCTCCCAGTATGCCTACCTGTGCTCTCACATTATCTGTCAGAAATGAATGCAATATTTATTAACATTAATTCTATTCAGACCTAAGAGTTAATAATTATATTAAGCAATAATGTTATGAAAGATAAACAAAAAGTGAATTGAAATTAAAATTTAAAATAATTTTTTTGTATTAAATAATTAAATAAAACTATAATTTTGATGCAATTAAATGACAAACAGACAATAAATTTGAAGATTTTCTTCACAGAAAACAAATGAAACAAAATAAAAGTGATTATAAGAAAGTCTAACATAAAAACCAGACGTAAATTCATTTCACTGTTCAATAGAGTGAATGTCATTTCAGTGAATAGATGTCTGAATATATGAATAACTGAGTGAAGAGTTATCCGCAGAAAAAGTGACACTTTTTTCGTCTATTATTTAATTAAACCTTTCGTTTCAATAGTCAGTCAATAAAATTCATTCATTAATGTATAAAGTAATGTATTTTTCAGTTATTTCAATGTTTTGTCTCAAAAACCCCTAAAAATTCAATTTATGATTAAATTTAATAAACTTTTGGTGCTTTAGATCGCAATCGTTTCGTTAGCTTTCATCTGTTGTTCAGTAGACGCGGGGGGCGGAGGAGGTGGAGGATATGGCAGCTCAGGTGGTAATGGAGGAGGAGGTTATGGCGGAGGAAGCTTTGGTGGATCCTATGGTGGAGGTGGTGGTGGAAATTATGGCGGTGGAGGAGGAGGCGGTTATGGCGGCGGCGGTGGCGGAAGATACGGAGGCCGAGGCGGCGGAAGGAATGGTGGAGGAGGTGGTGGTTATGGCGGTGGCGGAAGGAATGGTGGTCGGGGTGGTGGTAGAGGGGGTGGAAATATAATCCCTGCGGCCATTCATACGAGTCATTCTGTTGAATACATAGACGTCCCTAACGTTGAGGACGATATCGAGCCTCAGATCGTTGAGGTAGAGGCCGGACATCTACCTCTTGTAATACACTTCAAATCTGCCTCCAGTAGACTACAAGTGCATCAGAGCCATGAAGGTGCCGGTGCTGGTGAAGAACAACACACACAGTCTGAGGACGAACCGCACCGTTTGGTTCATGAAGTGGTTAAACCTATCATTCAAGAGGTGCGAGAAGTTATTACTCCTTATAGACGTGTTGTGCAAGAGATCAGACCCGTCGAGGAAGAGGTGAAAACAATTGTTTCCAGAGGTGAAGGTCGTCGTGGAGGCGGTGGCGGAGACTATGGTTTCGATGATTTCGGTGGCGGCGGCCGTGATATGGGAGGGTTTATTGGCTCCAAGCGTAGAGGAGGGGGAGGAGGAGGAGGTTATGGTTCAGGCGGTGGGGGTTATGGAGGCGGAGGTAGTTTTAATGGTGGGTTTGGTGGAAGCAGAGGAGGATCTAAATATGGCAACGGTGGCAGTGGTGGCAGTGGTGGCAGTGGTGGCAATGGCGGCGGCGGAGGTGGTTATGGCAATGGCGGCGGCGGTGGAGGCAAATATAAATCATAAGATCTACACTGAATTGAATGATAAATAGGTTTTACAACAAAAGTGTCAAATGTTTTGTTTTTTATACGATTTTCAATCAATTAGTTATTATTTCTGTTAAATAATTATCAATTAATTTAATAATGAATTTGTTTTTATATGAAAATAAAATCTCAATTTTGCAAACAATTGTTGAAATAATCGTTATTTTATGAATGAATTTAAGAATTACTTTAGGGATCTACTCATTCATCCACCCATTCATCTACCCATCCATCCACACATCCATCCATCCGTTCACATACCTGTGCGCATATGTAATACTGACGTAAGTTTAAGTGAACAGAATTTCTGTGCTATTCTTAAATGATTTCAAAAATGTTTAAAATCATTGAAATCTCTTCTTTGAAGTGAAAAGTTGTGCCAAAAGTGTAATATATTTACATATTTTTGTCTATTTTGTGAAAAACAGTAATCCATTGTATAATACAATAACAAAATGGAAACCCCTTATCAAACGTAAGTTTTATGAACCCTTAAAACCCCCTTAAATTAAAACTGTGTTTGAATTAGTGTCGAGGGCTTCAAAGAAGGAGATTTGGGACCTGTGTTTGTGTTAAAACCTGAGCCGCTTGAAGTTGAGGAGGGTGAAAATGCTAAATTCTCCTGTCGTCTGGTCGGAAACCCACGTCCTTTAGTGAAGTGGTATATTAATGACAATCAAGTGGTCAATGGATCCAAATATAAGATAAGGAACGATGGGATACATCAGTTGGAGATACCGAAGACCAGTGAGACAGACAGGGGTACTGTCGAGGTGTGGGCTAAGAACCCCTTTGGAGAGTCTAAATATAGCACTACTTTAGATGTGAAACAACGTAATGACGATTACAGAGCAATGTTGAAGAACTCACCCAAACGTAAGGAAAACTGTTTTTCACTTATTTATTGTGTTTTTAATTATAAAATGTAATAAAACTTATATTTAAAGCCAATTATGATCACAACGTCTCGAGATATCAATTGGAAAGACGATTGTCTCAAGAAAATAGAGGTTTTGATGAAGACCTGAAGCCAGGGGGGAGTTTTGGGGTTTGGTATAACAGTAAACCCGATGATAAAGAACCTCCAAAGAGGCGTACGTCTAGTGATGGACCCATTCATCCTTTCCACGCAAGTCATCACTTCAGTAACTATTGATCTCAACAATAGAGAGATTTCTTATCCAAGATAACCCCTAATAACCCCTTTATAATCAAAACTTTTGCCAATTTTACCCAAAATTGTATTGTTTTTAATAATAATATAAAAGTTTTTATTATGAAATTTGTTTATAATATTTACAATCACTAATGCCATGTATTTTCTTAAAGTAATACAATTAACCAAGGTTCCTCTGTTTATTCAAATTGAGTATGAAAATGAAAATATTTTTATAAATTCAATTTAAATTTTCAAATAAATAATGAATATTAGCAAGATCATATTTGTTTAAATGTTTAATTCAATTATTTTTACTCAAAATTAGTAAAGAGTTTAAAATATTATTTGTTTTTAATTATTTATAAATATTTTTGTTGTTTTGAAATGATTTGATGTTAACCTAAAAATAGATGAAATAAAGAGATCATTGTTTTAATAATTTTAAACATCTTTTTGGTTGAAATCCAAAAACCATTTGAAAACAAATTGTTTTCAAGTCTTTATGTCGTCTCAAATGAATCGTTAAACTTATTAAACGATTATTCAATCCTTTACTCAAAATAAGTGTGAATTTGAAAAATAAGACAAAATTTTGTTTTTAGATTTAAGTACTAATGATATGATGATATCATCAATGATTTATTTGTCACTTATTTTAACACTTAATTATAATTATTAATACATTTTATAGTATTTTATGAAATGTTTGTTAAAGTTTTGAATAAATATTTTCATTCAAACAAAAAGTTATTAATTAATGAAGACGTTGACGGCCAGGGGTATAGACTAGAGGTGTAGAAATGGCGGACAAATAATAAAATTGATGGTCAGGGTCAAACAATCCCCACCCGTGAAGTGGTCTCTATTAAGACACTCTACGAGAAGGAGTTGTCGGACGCCCGACGACTTATTGCCGGGTGCTTATTTTGTGTTTTATAGTAATATATCCAAAAATTATTAAATATTTTGTTACAGTCTTTGAAAAACATTTTACAAATCGTTATTAATATTGATTTGAATTTAATTACAAGTTTTGAATCGTTTTGACGTTTTATAGCGATTTATAAGTAATAATATTTTCACTAATAGTTTGCTTATAAATTGTAAAACACTTTTGAATAAAAATTTATTATTTTTAACAATAATTGTCTGTATTTTGAGATAATTTTATTTAAAATCAATTATCAATTGAAACAATATTTCACGCATTTGTTCACAAAATATATATCACTTAATGAATTTCAAAACAAATGTTTTATAAAAGCAATGAATTATTGAATAGTTTTTTATTTTTTTACTTATTAATGAAATATACGATACAATAAACGACATGACAGGCCATACCCTTTCCTCCGATAACTCCTTCTCCCACTTCTACTCCAGTAAATGAAAATGAATTGAAATTAAGTGTAAAACAAATAAAAACTTAAATTATGTTTTAATTTCAATAAATTTACAAAAAATGAAACCAATTCTCAAAGAAATACTATTTTTTACATAAATATTGATTTGAATGAGTGTTTGTATGGTTTAACTGCTCGCCCCGTAGACCACCTGTCCCGGAGACTCGAGCACTCGAATCACATTACGCTCAACGCCTTCAGAAACCGCTTTTCTAGCGTAAGAACCACCTGTGCCGCCACCAGTGCCTCCTGAATAACTGGTTGTGCTGGCACTGGCATAACCCCCGCCACCACTTGAACCTCCATAACCACCACTAGAGCCGCCATAACCTCCGCCGCCAATAGATATACCACCAGAACCTCCATATTTTCCTCCACCACCGCCTCCGCCACCACCACCGGCACCAAAGCCTCCACCGCCGGCACCAAAGCCTCCGCCGCCACCGCCAAAGCCCCCACCATTGCCTCTGGGCTCACCCCTGGCCACAATGGTTTGTATCTCTTCCTGGACAGGTCTAACTTCCTGAACAACTCTTCTAAAAGGAGTAATAATTTCTCTAATTTCTTGAATAATAGGTTTCGTCACTTCATGGGACAGTCGGGTCGGCTCGTCCTCAGATGTGGTTTGTTGTACTTCTCCGGGAACTGCCGGTTGATGTGATTGATGGACATTGATATGACTGGAGGCGGACTTAAAGTGGATGGTTAGGGGCAGTTGTCCGCCGTCTACTTCAATCACCTGTGGCTGAGGTATCTCTTGTGGAATATTCACGTGTCTGTACTCCACTGTGTGTTGTGTTTGAACGGCAGCATTCACGGGACCATTGCCTCCATATCCCCCACCCATTCCCCCGCCATACCCTCCTCCACCTCCGCCGCCGCCATAACCTCCTCCACCACCCCGTCCTCCGCCTCCATAACCACTGGCAGATGAAGAAGTGATTGCAATAATAGATAATAAATAAAACTGAAATCAAATGAATATATTTATTAGAGTTAGAAATGAGAGCCCAAACCCCAACCCCTAAAGCCCTGTCCCTTCACATACTCTGAGCATTTTGACTATTTTGTTGAACAGACAATATATACAAACACTTAATATATAAACGGTTTAAACGAAACAAACTTTTACTTTCAAAACAAATGTTTGAATTAATTGTGAAAAAATCTTTAAACTCCAATCCATTATATACTCCAAGAGTTATATAGCCCGGAGCCAAACGAGAGCACGAGAGCACAGGTATATTAAAAATTCTAATTTTAAAATGAATTTACAATTTTTGTATTCATATTAGCGATACTCAACTCAAAAGAGAGAAAGAAAGTGAAACTTATTTTGTTTTTTAATAATCATATTATTGTTTTCACAACAGAAGGAATAGTTATCAGAGCACAGGTAGGAACGGGAACACAGATATCAGTGTTTCTCTTCCTGTTAAAAGAAGATTGATTTCTAATAATATTGTATTTATTAATATATTAGATCACGATTTATGACTCCTTTCCCTTAATTCCCGTACATTTAAGGGATATTTTTGTGTGTGTTTGGCATATAATTAGTTAATAGTCTATTAGTATTACTGTATATCTTGTTTTACAGGAAATAATTGTTTCTGAGATTGTTATTCAACAAATGTATTATTAAATCCTCTCTTAAAGCAAAAAATATACACTTTTTGTGAATGAGAATAATATTTAATGAGTTTTTTTGCAGATAATCCCATATTTTTGACGTTTAATTGATATTTAAAAATGTTTTCAATATTCAAATAAAAATCAATTATTTTTTATGACATTTGAAACTTATTTTTGATTTTTCTCTTTTCCAAAGGATTTGTATTTTTATGAGTTGTTTGACTTTTATGTAAATTATAACTGTATTTCATTTGTGTCAATAAGTGAACAAGGTATGGATTTGTAAAGGCTTAAAATTGTAACTTGTTTACTTATCTTAATAATAGAGTAATTTAAACAATCAATCATTGAAACACTCAAATAGTATTGAATTATAAGAATAATAAATAAATTTACCCTTTATTTGGTTGATTGAAATGATCCGGTTATTCACACCTTTACTTAAGTGTCTTCACATTATAATCACACACTTTGTTAAGCACTGATTATTTTGTGACAAATTATTAATTAAATTGTTATTCAATTAAAATGAAAACCCATTTCTTCCGTCAAACCTATTAATCAGTGTTTGTTTGTTAAGTGAGTTAAAAGTTTACACAAATTATTAGTTAATGAAATAATACAATGGTTTTCAAGTGTTTTCAATTAAATCCGACATAAATTGTGAATAACTTATACATTATTACCTGTATATGCAATATATTTATATTTTTCAGTATCCAGTGATGGTCGAGGTCACTGATCATGAAGAATTAATTAATTAACAATCAATTTTAAAATTTTTATTTAATTCCAAATAAATTCTATATAATTTGAAAATTTTATAAAAATATTTATCGTTCTATTATTTAATTTACCCCTCAGTGGGCCCCTCCAGGTACTCATTGTGCGGGCTCTGGGGGATGTGGTACTATTTGTGGAACTACTGGTGGTCCTAGTGGTAAACCCGCTTGTGGACTCGCTTGTGGACCCGCTGGTGGACCCGCTGGTGGACCCGCTGGTGGACCCGCTGGTGGACTCGCTTGTGGACTCGCTTGTGGACTCGCTTGTGGACTCGCTTGTGGACCCGCTGGTGGACCCGCTGGTGGTCCTAGTGGTAAACCCGCTGGTGGACTCGCTTGTGGACTCGCTTGTGGTCCTAGTGGTAAACCCGCTGGTGGACTCGCTGGTGGACCCGCTGGTGGACCAGCTTGTGGTCCTGGTGGTAGTGCTAGTACTGGTGACTGTATATTGATAGATCTCTTATAAGCTCGCAAAGTTCCATTTTCATCTAGTACAATTGCATTCAGATTTAGAGCAGGTTCATTCCATATGGGGTGATCAAGATTTTTTTTGAAATTGAGCCATGTTGATTCACCAAGTTTTTGTAAATTTTCTGCGTCTTTATTATTTTGACAAGGACAATTACGAGTGCCCAAACATTTTGTTTCACCCGTTTGTTTATACGAGAGAATAAGTAGCATAAGTGTAATAAATTGAACATGCAACATTTTAACACAAATTAAGAATTTACTAAAAATATATTGAAATTCAATTGCAATTAAAGCTTTATTTTCGTCCAATATTTATATGATTTTATTGTTTATCAAATGTTAAATATAATTAATTTATGTCACAATTAATGACAAATTAATTACAAAAATGAAAACATTTATAATAAAAACATATCTAAACATAAAATCATTAATTATTAGAATTTGAAAGTAATGAATAACCAAGGTAGGTGTAAGTTTAAGGCTATTAAATAACTGTTGGTTAAATTACTCCTATTGAGATTTTAAAATAGCTTGTATCAATTAATTGTTTGTTAAATAGTTTAACAGTTTTGCGATTAATTTATTTTCAAATGTTTTTATGATTATAATTAAAATTAGGAATAATTTTCAAACAAACAATGTATTAAATCAAAAGTCTATTTATATAATTATATTCAGGTAAAATTTATGCAATAAATTGAAATCAGTCATATATTAAAAAATGTACTTAAATGTGCAAGCACATCATACAGTATTATGAATTTTATATAAATTGTTTGAAATACTTTGAATTGTTTTTAATAATTATTTTCAGTTTTTATTTAAATATAAGAATGAAATGGAAATACATTTCATTGTTTTGTAGTTTACAAAGCAGGTTGAGTAGGGGTTAGATAAATGGGAAAGGGTTAATTGCCTTCTCCCATTTAATTTCATTATACTTCATTAAGATTTTAGATTTTATTTTCAAGTACAATTAATTAAACAATACAAAATGCAAATTAAGCAATTTAAATTATAATTAAAATAATCTGAGACAATTAAATATAATTGAAATTTTGCTAATTATTTGCAAAAATCAATAAAATATTATTCCTTTTCATTTAAAAATAAATTATTAATGCTAATTGAAATACAAAAGCATTTAATTGATCAAGCATCTTTATACTGTGGAATGAGATTAGACCCCGCGTACTCAAACTGGTAAGGGATAGCAGTGGCCATCAACTGCTCGAATGCATTGCCCAGTGTTTGAGATTTGGTGACGGGTTGTGTCAAATACTGACCAAAAAGTGGTAGAACTGGCGAAGTGTTATGAATGGGAGAAAGTGACTGTCCGTCACTCATCTCAAGATCACCCGAATAGCTGTTAGGAAAGGCATTTGATGTGATGTAAGCGTTGGTATCATAAGTGGGACTGTTTTGTGTATAACCAGTGTTGGGATAATATCCGTCAGAATTGATATCATTTTTAATGTAATTAATATAATATTGTGTTTCAGTATTTGGTATATAATTATTGTTTTCAAAGTTATGTTGAAAATACTGTCCCTGGTTATAGACAATTGGACTTTGATTAGCTCTTGTGTTTTCACTGGTATAGCCATATACTGGTGGTTTATCTTCTGCAGCACTGATGGGTCGATAGTCAGCGTTAAGTACACTATAAATTTGTGGTTTATTTTCATTAGAGTAAAGAGAATTATAACCAGAATTTTGATTCAAATCATTGGCCAAACCATAAACAACAGGATTTATGGGACTCATATCATAAGTGATTTGTTTATCAGCACCAGTGGATTGGGAGGAATGAGTATTAACATAACCAGAAATTGCATTATCTTTAGGATTAATACCATATATTGAGCTCAAGTCATACAAAGCATTTTTATAATCCTTAATGTAGTCATTTGATGACTGTCTGTAACTCTGATCAACACTGTTAGCACTGGTAATATCTTTCACTGTTTCTGACGATCCATGATTTGTGTTTATAACATATCCATAACCACTGGGATAATCATTATTATGATTATGACTTCCGAGATTCATATAAACATTGCTTTTAGGTATAGCACCGGAAGACACAACTGTCTTCACCTCTTCAATAACGGGTTTAATCTCTTGTATGACCTGTCGATAGGGAACTATGACTTCGCGGACGGTTTGAATGACCGGTTTCTGAATCTCGTGTTTGAGATAATGTGGTTCGTCTTCAGACTTACTGTGCTGTGTCTGACCAACGGCGCCCATATGTACCTGATTTACATTCACCTTGCTAGATTTAGTGCGAAAGTGCACAAATAGATTTGTCATTGAAGCTGGTACATATATCACTGGGTGCTGGATTGGCTGTGAAGTAGCAACGGGAACATCTTTATAGGTGATGGTATGCTTTCTTATTATAGCAACGGGGATAACATTAGCGAATGTTATTGTGGTTGTTGACAGCGATAAACTGATGTAGATCAATATTCTCTGAAAATGTCAAATTTAATTTTCACTTTGAATAAATTATACAAGATTATCATTGATCAAGCATATATTAAATATTTAGCATTTTTGAATAAATTACAATAGTCATTATTAATGAACTTAAATATACTTGGACAATTAACTAACTCAATACATACCTTAATATCAAACATCTTGTATTGATATTCAGTTCCTTTCTGTTTGTGAAAAGTTTAAAAGCATTCAAAAGACTTCTTTCATATGAGAAGTCAGTCACACCTTTGGATTGATTTTTGTGAAAGACATTCAATTCATTCGCTTTCAGATCAAAAGCAGTTAAAAGTGATTGAATGTTATAAATAAGTAAATTATTACTTATATATAACTGGCATTAAAGGCCGGGTTTGGCCCCAAAGGCTGTTATACTTTTCGGCATTAAATAGAAATAGAAATATAATGTCTGTTGTGTTGAGAATGAAATTAAATGTTAATATCGTTTGACTTTTCGGAAGCAAAACATAATTTTTTTAATCTAATAAATAATGATTTCTATCGACGTATTTAGGATAAGGTTTGGGATAGGGATTGGCATTAAATATATTGTTTTCAGTTTTATAACGGATTGACAAGAGATACTGTAGGGTTTAATATACAATGTGTGTTCAATTACTGTCTCTCAAATTTATAAGAAAACACTGTTTTTATGATTTAACAGTAGTTTTGTAAAATACAATACAATTGATATTCAATTTGACAAATATAAAGAAATATTGCATTTTAAGTATAAATAATGATTATACCCTGATTAGTTTAGAAATAAACTAGATTTTATTGTTTTTTTTGTAAAGACTTTTAAATATGTTTTGAAACTAATATAACATTTAATTATATGTTTATTGAAAACAAATATTTTCTTTGTTTTTCAATAATTATTTATTGAAAAAGTGATAAACTCTGATAAAGTTTTCAAACAATTCATCATAAAGTGTGTTATAATGAGTTCAAATGTGTTATAATTGTAGAGGAAATTGAATTGTATTAATAAAATGCATTTTAATATCGATAAGATGTGAAAAAATATTATTTCCTTTTCCACGGTTTAAAAAATTGTTTTAAAATTGTTTCATAAAATTGTTAACAAATTAATGGTTTGTTATAAAACTATTATGAATTGAAACCCAAAAGCATTTTATAAACATATATTACATTTTTATAACCTTTTATGTCATTCATTGTAAAAACAAAATTCTTTCAACGATTTTAATTAATTGTTTCATAAAATGTTGAATTTATTATTTGGACCTGTAATAAATATATCACGATTTTAGTAAATAAAAGTATACAAGGTGACATATTAATAAATTATATTCTAATAAATTAAATGAAACTCAATTTTAATGTTATGGTATTAAAAAAAACTATTAATTTCTAGATAAAACTGTTTATCAGGATTTTAGGTGAACACCAACTAAATATCGATAGGAGTGAAGGGAAAAGGGGTTTATTTGAATTCAATTTCTTAATCTAAGCAAGCTATTAATCATTTATATTTTATAACATCAGTGAACTTTTACTTAATTCTTATTATAATTGGTTTTCTCATTAAAATTGATTTTTCGATAAAAAATTATTTTTATTTTAAAATTTCCTATTTTTATGAATTAAATGAACATTTTGTGAGAAAATCAATATTGAGGTCAATATTTGCTGTTTTATTATAAACTGATTAAATGATTAAAAACTTTACAAATTCTTATGTAAAATATAATTATAAATAATGTCAGCGCTTTGAGGCACAGGTATGTCCTAAGGGGGGAAGAAAAAATTTATTGATTTTGTTATGTGTGGATAAAATATATTTAATTATTTTTAATTAAAATTTTTGTTTAAATATATTGATATTTAAGCAATTATTTAATTGAAAAACAGTTTCATGTACAATTTATAATAGTAATTTATTTAAAATGTATCACAGTTAGATTTTTTATAAATCGTTTATTGATTAATATATCGGATATTACTTTAAAACTTAAAAATCGTAGACTTTATTCGCCTGTCTGTGACTATAACACATACAAAACACAAATGCAATGATGAGAAGAGTGGCCAAACCAAAGATGACAATCAAAACTATAGCCCAAACAGGAAAATGGCATTTATAGGAACCGTAGGCATAGTCAGAGCACAGACCTTCCGTGTGCTCCTTATTCTGTTGGTCTAAGAAACGTTTGATCCTATTATAGGTAATTCGGTCGCACTTTTCATAGATTGAATCCAAAATACAATTAGTTATATCCCATGATATACAACAACCGGCTCTCTCCCTGTCCTTAACACTGTCCCAATCGGCGGCACTTTCCCGAACACAACTGATTTTGTCTGACTCTATATTCCGTTCACAAACAGAGTCTATATTAATGTAATTAATGTTGTATTTCAATAACGTTTCTTCAATTTCTTCATTTCTGTTCAATGAATGGCCAATAAATATAAATAATAATATAAAAGGTTGATACAAATTGAACATGGTCACTTCTGGTTACTTATAAATTCAGTAATTTACAGTATATTTTATATTGAAAATGCATTTCTTTAATATAAAAACCAATTTCTTTATTTACACACTGTTTTAATATCACTTTAAGCCTAAAGTTTAAGGGATAGGCAGTCATAGAATTGAGTAATTTTATCAGCAATAATAACTCAAATATTGTATCTAGGTTATTATCTTTTGTTTCATATTTAAAAAACAACGTTAGTTACGGCTAATTACTGTAATATTGATATTACAAAAATGCTAATTTATATATTATAAAGCATCAGATTATTGTAGTTATTAAGCAGTGATGTTATAAAAATGCTTAAAATATTCTTGATCCTTTAATATCTTACTTTATTATGAATTGATCCTAACCAATTTAAGTCAAGATTTTAATGTAGAGTATATGCTGTTTATAAAAACATGAAATCAAATAATTATTAAAGTGTTTATCGTTTCCGTGAAATGACACCAAAAACTGATTTTAATTATAAATGAAATCACAATTCATTGAAAACTTTAACATTTGTTTGTATATTAAATACATATCTAATTTGCAATTATAATCTCTTTATCAGACTTTCTATTAATGATATGATATTTATAAAAATACTTTCTTTGATTCAACAATAATTGTATGCATTATATAAAAACTGAAATTTTATAAGCGATTCAAAGGAGTGTGTAAATGGTTTGGCATAACATTTATGCATAATGTGGTCAAACTATTATGCATTCAAAAGAAGTTGAAATGGTTTTAAAACAACAATTAAGAAGTGCTTTGAATGTAAATATCATTTAAACCAGTACTGGTCAGGGAGTGGAGAATGTCTGTCAGAACCAGTCTCTTGATTGAAAAATATAAATAACATTAATATTACATGGATCAATTGAAACTATTGTAAAAATAGGAAGGATTTAAATATACGTTAATTTATAGTTACCCTGATTGCCACTGAATTAATACTATTTATTTCCGACTTTTAATTCATTTATTATGCAAATACCCCTTAATATTCTAATATTTTATTTATAAAGTTATAACAAAAATGTATTAATATTTCAATTAATGAAAGAAATTAACTTTATTTAAGATTTTCTTTCATTTAAACAGAAATTTATTCAAAAATATTTAAATGATGTTAAATCTTCCTGGATGAATTTGAGTACCTCTGAGTATTTTTAAAAGTTTTGCCTGGTGATTTAGATAATTTAATTTGTGAATTTGAATTAGATTTTTGGGAATCAGTCATATCAGACATTTTCTTTGATTTCAGTCTTAGAGCTCCAAAATTAGTCCCAAATTTAAATTTATTCTCAGTTTTTATTGATTTACCACTTTTTCCCCCCTTTGTACCCATGTTAACTATTTTTTCATTATTATCTTTGCCTTGATCATTATCATCACTTGCAGGCTCTTTATTAACAATTTTTGTAATAGTTTTGTCTTGTACAATTTCATGAAGTTCTGATAAATTTTCAGTTGTTTTTGAATTATTGATGTTTTGATCCATCATTTTCTGATCAATGGATGAGTTGTTTTGTACCAACCCTTTCTCAACAACTGCTTTCCCACCGAAGCGAGTATTTCCAGTAAATGAACCAAAATTTTTAAATTTATTATTATTTTCATAATTATTAGGCAATCGTTGGACATCTGAATAATCAACTTTAACGCCTACAGCACCAGTAGATCTCTGTTCACCACTGGCAACAGTAGTCTTAATAGCCTTCTCCACAGGTCTAACCTTTTGTAAACTCTTTTTGGATTTTATTGAAAAGCCATTCGTGTTATCCTTTTTTTGATTGAAGTTTTTATAAGGAAATGGTGTTATACTCTCAATGTCTACCATTCCTTTGTTAACCACTTGGTCTCTACCGAAGTCAGTATTTTTGATAATTGTATCAAAATTATTAAATTCATTAATATTTTCATAATTATTGATGAATTGTTGTTCAATTGAATGACGACTGTTAACACCTACAGCGCCGGTAGATCTCTGTGAACCATCACTGGACACAATAGTCTGGATCTCTTCCTGAACGGGTTGTATCTCTTGCACAACACGTCTATAAGGAGTAATTACTTCTCGGACTTCTTGTATAATAGGTTTTGTCACTTCATGTACCAAACGGTGCGGTTCGTCCTCAGACTTACTATTTTGTTGTTCTTCTACCTGTGCTGATAAGTGCTGTTGCATTACAGTGAGAGCACTCGACGTCGATCTGAATAGTATTGTCAACGGAATAACTCCCGCTTCGACTAAAACTACTGCGGGTTGTATGGGATCTGAATGTAGACTCACGGGTCTCACCTCAACACTATGTCGAGTCTGAATGGCCACTGGAATCACTCCATCAGTGTTTTTACCAATAAATCTGTGAACACTTTCCTGACCTTTATGTTTAAATTGACTATCGGTGCCACTGTGTGGGGAAAGGGATGATTTAATACTGCCCTCAGCTCTGTATTCATAATTAGAAACTTTACGAACAGTTATAGCAATGAATAGAATCTGTAATTAAAGCAAAGATTTAATGAATAAACAAATTATTAATCAAAATAACACTTAAAAGTTTAATTATTTTAAGTTTTATGAAATTAAATTAAGTTATCTTACCTTGATCAACATTTTTTATTTTATCTTATCGCAAAGTTTAAAACCACATCAAATATCTTTCAATCAAAACTCGATTTTGAAGTATGTTTTGCTGTTTTATACAAAATAAAAGTTCAATTCAATTAACATTTTCTCAATGTTTTGATGCAATAAATAGTTTTTTGTTAAAATAATAGGCAATAACTCAATCATGAATTGAAACCTAATTTTAAGTATAGTATTTTCACCTCTTCCTGTAAAACATCATATGTTGGGGAGTTGGGAGAGAGAGAGAGAGAGAGAGAGAGAGAGAGAGAGAGAGAGAAGATCG
>JAQGAT010000169.1:0-50103 GCA_034687845.1 Pantelozetes paolii
AAAAAAGAGTTTTAGAAAAACAAATGAAAAGAGTATTCAATGAAAAGAAATAATACTTTATTTGAAAACTATTTTTTGTAAAAATTTATTATTTTTTGTACAAATTGTTTATTAATTCATAAAAATTCAAATAAAATTAAAACAAAATTCTAATATTTTGAAAAATTCTTGTACTCTATAGCCACTAATCAAGTGAACAGGTAAATTTCAGTGAACTAGACTCTTTTTCTATATTAGTTTCTATTTTTTATATTACATGTTCAGATGTTCAGGTGAATTTTATGGCATATATTTGAATAGAAATGAGACAATTAGTTGAAAGTATAGTATAATCAGGAGTGAAATGCACTGATATGTAAGCGACAGATATATTGATCGATAGATATTTTGATTACTTTATTTGCAAAACACTTCAAACACTGTCTTAGATCTGAATCTCTGCACTAATTTGATCAGAAATCACAAGTAATTGAGATTTGAGTCTTCATTAGAGTTGAAATCCCTGTCCAAAAGCGATAGAGAATCACATCATTAGTGATAACTTCAATGCATTTCACTAATAATAGGCTCAAAATGAATGAAACTTTTGATAATTTGCTAAAAATCTATTGATTTTATTATTAAAGAAAGAAATTAATTCTAATTCACAAGAAATCGATGTCAAAATCAAATGATATAACTATTGAGGAAATGCTTGAAATTAATGATCAAATGATATCTACCCGTCCGTTGTTTGTTCAATAGAGAAGAGATTGCTTTCATTCAAAATGATTTTCAAAACAACTTATTACTAACTTATAGTGAGAAATATTATGACATAATTAACCCAACTGTCCATTGCATTCAAATGATGGCAAAACAAAGACAAAATCAAATCAAATGAAAGAAATAATAATAATTTGTAATTAATTTAGTGAAAGAAAAATTAGATTTTAGTTTCCTTTAACATTAAGTAATGTAATTCAATATAGAGTTCAATACATTCATTGCAATTAATTAGTCACGCAATGAATACCATTCCCTTCACAGCACCGGTAGAATAGCATAAGCAGGGGATTTCATTCATCCATTTGTTTAGTTTCTATGTATACCTGAATGAATAGAAATTATATAACATTTCTCTAATATTACACAAATTATATGTCTATTCATTGCAAATGTCTACAAATATAATGAATGATTATTTCAGTTTTGCATAACTCTATTGCACAACTAATACCCCTTAAAATTGAATTAATAATAATCAGGGTGAGATTTAAATAAATTTATTACCAAATGATAAGTTAGAGAAAATATTTTCATTCAAATTGATTGATGACTTTAAAAGTCAATTAAAGTTTAATCAGATTTTATATTGCATTATGTTTTTCGACAAATAATTATTTTTATGCAATACTTTGTTTGACATCAAAAATAGTTGTCGTTTTGTTTTCATATCATTTAATGAAATCTTATTATTATTATAACGAATAGCACTCAACTGTAGAGAACAGGAAAGACTGACAACAGTTCAAGAGTTTTCAATGAATAGACACTAAATATGATATAAGTATTGATTGATTGAATGATTCAGAATATTCTTCAACCAATTCTTTGATACATTGAAAACTCTTTACTCATAAAGCATCCAATATTTACTTTTAATCTCAAACTATTGTGTTTTGTAACTAATTTTACAAATAATACTGATATTGCTGTTCACTTCATATAATCCTCTTAACAGTTATCATCTCATAATTTAATTTCAACTGAAAAGTGGAAAAAAGTGTGAATTTGTCATTTCATTCAACATTTTATGTTTGATTTAAATATTTTCACATTTCTTATGAAAACAACGAGAAATTGAATTTATCTTCAATTTGTTTCTCAAAGCAACGAATATTAAGAGATATTTGTTTAAGAAATATTCAAACTTTCAAAATTTAAACTAAAGTTTGTTTGAGTGCCTTTCAAATCATCTTTGCTTTGGTTTAAGAGCACATATTGTCGGCACAGAACCGATGGATTGGCAGTGGATTCAGCTTTGGATTCAGCACTGGATTCTGCTTTGGATTCATCACTGGGTTCAGCACATGCTCTATAATAAATAATTACACTGAATAACGGTTAGCACAGTATTCGCCTCCTGAGCTCAGACCAAACCAGACTCTCGGCTACAAGTCTTGCATTCACTGTAAAATCACTTTTCAATTCATTTGCTGCTAATCTTTGCCACTCTTTCTCTTCACTCTATTTGTGAGTAAATAAACAATTTTTATAATTATTTCCTTATATTTCAAACAATTTTATCCAAAATTTCATTTGTGCTGAAAAATAGATTTTAACTAATCTTTGCTTGAATTGAATGGCTTTTAAATTAAAGGCAATTAATTAAAACTAAAATTTCATACTTTTATGAGTTTTAATCACTTTTTAAATCACAAATAAATGAAAATATTTATTGAAATACATTTGTTGTGAATATTGACTCAATATTATTGAGTAATTGAAAGAAATATTTAATAAAATTGAAATTATATATAATTTAAATGACCTTTCATATTTTTATTTTTAAACTATTTCAAGCGATTTAAATGTAATTGTAAACTCATTTGCAAAAAATATTGATTAATTGCTTCAAACAAACAGCAATTGGGAGCAAAAATTGTTGCAAATATTTTCATTGTGTTTATAGTGTTTAATAAGCTTAACAGACATCATCTCTCTATAGAGAGGGAAGGGGTAGGGTTGGTAAAATCTGCGGGGGTATTAGGGGTACCGTTTTTAATACCGTTTAATTGAATTTTCGCCCAAAAATTTGATTGAAAAATATTTTTGTTTAATTTTTTCCAATTCCTTGGAGAAGGGGTAGACCTGTAATGTTATATTTTCATTCAAATACCAGGGGTATATTGTGTTTTACCTACTCAGTGAGATTAGGGCTATAGTCCCCCGACTTTATGTCTGGTTTAACAACATTTTAAATTTGATTACAACTTATACTCAAAATAATTGTTACATTTTTATTGCAAAATAGTTTCTGAATAATAAAGTGTTGATGAAATATACATCTCATTCCCGGAGTCCTCAGTAAATGATATAATATTTTACTTTAAATTCATCACAAATTCATCACAAGTTTCTTCAAAAACATAATTAAGATTAACTAAAGTCTGACTTACAGTAGATATCGATTATATTATATCTTAGACTTATCTGACATTAAATTATTGTATTTCTGTTGGAATTAATGAAAGAATTATAAGTTTTTAAACAATTTTCTGTTTAATAGTATTAATAACTGCTTTCCGTATAACAAATGGTTTTCATTATGTTTCATAAAGAATGAAAAAATAGTCTAATCTTTTATAAAATATTAAATGAGAGCTAATTTTGTGCAATAGTTTTGTTAAACAGTATAATAGATATGAGTTTTAAATAACATTGAAATCTCTTTTCATAACAATTATTTTCATTACAATTTTATACATTAAATATTATTATGTTTTCACTGAATGTGAACATTATTTTGTGGTTTAAGTCAAGTAAATCTATAATTCATTATTAAAATATATAATAATAAAAACAATGTATTGATTATACTCTTTGTCTCATTGTATACAACTTGTTATAAATCATTACAAGAGTTAATAGACTTTGAGTTTGTATTAAACATAAAATCGATTTAATAAACAATGATTTCATTGAATAAATCATTTCTTTCTCTATATTTATGACATAACGACAAATAAATCGATAATTAATACATAAATAAATTATTTTTCATTAATTTCATTGAATTCATAACAAAAGTATAAATCATTTCAATAGCTATTGAAATAATATTTCAATAAATTAAGGATTTTTATTGATTTTTAAAATTTTCTTGCATTTCTTTGAAAATATTTACTGAATATTAAAATTAATATATAAATCGCAAAATAACTGAATTTTGTTTGCATTTAACTCAAGAGATATGATTGTAATTCAAGTCTTTTTGTGTATTGTTTTTATATATTAAAGAGAATTATACAAAATATTATTGATTTTCATTTCGGGATTTGTATTGATATACAGAATATATAAAAAACCTTTCTTATTTTTTCTTTGATTTCTTTTGCTTTTAATTAAGATTTAATTATTTTTATTAAAGCAATTGAGAATCAATTCAAACGTTTGAGTAAACCATTAGTAAATGTTTGAGAGAAAGCTATTCATAAGACTTGAGGCATAACTTCAGATTAGTTTTGTGAAAAAGCGTTAAAATATTCACTGATTTTAATGTCTGATAATATTTATGAATAAATGTCAAAATTGAACGAAAGTTTTGCCAATATTTCATCAAAAGATTGATTTTATATAAAATTGCGTTCATTTTGAATGTCATTCAAAGTATTTCAAACACTTTTTATATCAAAACAAAAATCAATCTTTCATTCAATTCAGAGATCTTTATATCACTTAATCTTTCAAATAAGTGCTTAAATTTCAGAATTAACCCCTTTTAAGGGGAATTTGCTTAAATAAAGTCTCTTTATTGAACACTTTGAATGGCTTTGGAAACCAAATACTGTAATAATAGGAAAACTATTCGTTTGTTTGAATAAATAAATGAAAGAAATAATAAAAATGAGAAAACATTTGATATTTTTGATGGTTTTTGAAAGCAATGCCCAAAAGTCCTCTCAATTGTCTTATTTCTGATCTCAAGGAATCGTTTGATCAATATTTAGACAAATATAAAGTGAATCCCAAACTAATTATCAATCAATTCTTAAGTAGTAATAAAGGGTTGGGATTCCAGGCCTCAAAATATCATATTTTTGCACAGTATTTGAAGCATAATGTGAATTGTTTGGTCAGAGAAAAGCATTTTTATGTTTTCAATGCTTTATATTTTATTAGTTTTATTACCCCTTATTACCCCTTAAAAACATATTTAAAAAAAATATTCCATTGATTTGATGACTCCTAAACTCCATTCCCATTATCTATAGATCTTATTATTTAAACCAAGAGTTGATTTGAAGTGATTTAACCCTAAATTAGACTTTGATTTTAGTGATTCCCATATGAAGTCGTTTTTATTGATTTAGAGAAACAAAAGCGAGTTTTGAGTCAATTGTATAGAAAAATATAAGAAACTAAGTGTCAAAACGGATTATCATTTCCTCAGGTTTAGTGCTAACCATATCCACAATCACTGACTATTTGTTAGAGGGTTTGGCTTTCGTGTACAGAGAGTTTGTTGAACAGTATTTTATGATACATGAGATCAAAGCAATTGACAAAGTGTTTGGATTTGTTTGGATGTGAACTGAGAGTGAAAGTCAAGAATTGGAGACAAAAATCAAATTAAATCAAAAGTAAGGAAATGTTTTTGTGTTTACAAATCAAATCATTTTTTCTGTTGTAAAATCTGATATTAATTCTCAGATCGAGAAACACATCCAAAGGAATGACATTTTTTGCCATATTTTTGTTCAATTCATGTCTTGTTTTTTGCATTGTTTGCTGAATGTCTTTATTTTACATTCAATTCTTATATTGTACTCAAGAATCGATATTTTGCTCTAATTTTTTTGTTTTGTTCAAAAGCACATATACTTTATCACTGTTTTGTTATGTGATGAGAGCACTCATAGTCGGGTAGTGTCTGTACTTAGCATTTATATCCATGTCTTAATAAAAATAATACATATATTTTCAAAACCTTTACATTTGGTATAAATATAAAAAAAAATATTTGAAAACTTTTCCAACAAATGGATGATTGAATGCAAAGGAATGGTACCTAAGGGTCAGTAATGCGAAATATATTAAATTATTTCTCAAGAATTGAAATGCTTTTCAAAATATATTTTTTTAATGTTTCTGTTTCTCTATATAACAATCCATTGCATAAATTTGGCCCAAAGGGGGACAAAAAATAAATATTCACGAATCGATTTAAGCTTTTACTAAATTTGAAAAATCTTTATATAAGGAAAGGTTCATAACATTTAAATAAGTTATTCACAAAACGACTGATATTTTTGTGAAAATTTTATTTCAATATAAATCAACTCTTTTTTGTGAATTAAATTTAAATGGGATTTAATTTGTTTTATAAACACTAAAAACCATTCAATTTGTCTGATATTTGGAAATAAACTTAATTTCAATACTTTTCTCATTTATTTGTGAATTGAATATAACTTGAAATTTATGTTGATTTCAATGATTTGTGTCAGAATTTCGTCCAATATTTTAAATGAAATAAAGTTTTACTGATATAAAAGTCAAAAGCGATTTAATGCCAACAAAAAGTGTGTTTTGAATTGAATTACTGGTAGAAACGGATCAATGCCTGAAACATACGTTAATTCAATTCAATTGCAGGTATTTTATCGTTTAGTTTAGTTTTATAGCTATTTTCAGACACAATATAATCAGTATTTTCTAATAAAAATAAAATAATTTGAATCTTCAAACAGATGTCTGAAAACAGTTGTATTCAAGAGTTAGAGTCTATAAATGTATAAAACTATTGAATCGGAAATACATTTTCATTTATTTGTTTGAATCACAGATTTCTGACATTATTTTACACATTATTTAACATACATTTGAAGCAAAATACGCAAAACATTTTCAAATATATAAAGTATTTCTAATTTTTTTTCTTTTTCTCTAAAAATTGATTTTTTACACAAAAGTTAATCTAATTTCTTGTTTTGTTGGTTTTCAAGAGATAACACACTTTCAAAGCATCCGAAAGAATGCAAAAAAGTTTTTTTTGACAATTTGTTTAGAAATCGATTGAAAAGGTGTTATGTTTTATACACAGTGTAGAGGAAAGGGAGGAAAACTCTCCTTAAGATTACTTCAAAAACTATCACGAATTTGATCAATAAATGCCTTTTTGAAGACATAATGCTTTCAAACGTGAATTTGAATTATTTTTTCAATAAGTCTATAAAAATAATAAAAAATACAACAAAAATAATATTTATTTTTCATGAAATGAATAAAAAATATATATTTTTTGTGAAAATAATAATAAAAAGATTGAAAGCATTGAAACATATGTTAAAATATTAGTGAAAATGTGTTATCAATTGATTGAGTCTTTTTGGCCGCACTTTCCACTCAATCCTAAAGGCATTACTGTTTTTGTTGCAGAAAAAACTGGAAATTCATTATAATTTGATAAAACGTTTGATAATCTCTTCATCTCTTCATATATTTTGACGATTTCTTAGATTAAGGCAAACAGTTTTGGTTCAGTTGTACACTATATCAGAGAATATGAGAATTTATGGGTTTGTTATGTGTTATGTGTTTTCTTCAGAGGAAAGACACTCAAAAAATATCATTAATCGTAGACTAAGTTTTTTCATGTGTTTATAGTAAACGCCAGTCAAAAGATTGAATAGTTTTGTACTCTTCTTGAAAAAACATTATAATACACAACACACACAACAGTAGTAGAGATATCACAACTGAAAACAAACTTCAGTCAAGCTATACATGTCTTTGGACCTGAATTTCTGGCAAAATTCACATAAATTCTTGAATTCTTGGTCTTATAATCAATATATGGTATGAATTCTTAGTCTACAGTAGTTTTGAAAATATTAATACAATTCATCAAAACATTCCTAAACTCTATGTCATCTGAAATATATATAAATATTATTTATTGTTTGCATTTTTAGACAAACTCTGAATTTAAATATGAATTTATGCAAACATTTTGTTTCATTTAAATTGTTTTATAGCTTAAAATGATTTATGGCTTAAATAGTCTCATATAAACCCTAATCCGGTCTCAAAATATGGCTAATAATCGATAAAATGTCTTCAATTACAGTAAAGCTATTGAATTATTGATGGGTTTTATGTTTTGACGGTTTAGTGAGAAATTAAATAACAATTTGTTTTCAATTATTCATTTAAATGTCTGAAAGTTTTGGTGAAATGTAAAATAATATACAAAAAGAAATAAAATGGCATTCAATGCATGAAAAGTCAGTTTATATAACGATTGAGTAGTTTTTGTTTAATCTTAGACCAAATTAGGTGTAATTGAGTTGATTTTGATTTCAAATTAATAAATAAAGGATTAGTTTGTAGTCTTATTGCAAGCAATCGATCGCTTGAGTAGTTTTTGCCACAAAATTAAACGTTTGGACCAAAAGTGAAATGAAGTATAAAAACAATGGACACATAAAGCCCTGCATTGAATAGATTTACTGCCAATAGATTCATACGATTGTATAAGAAGTGAAGTGAAATGAAAAGTTGTGTTTATGTCTGGAAGTCTCAAAATCTATACAATTTGTGTCCAATATTCCAATCGACCAAACATTCAAAGCAAGTGCTGTAATGTCAGTGTCATTACATTGAGTTATTATCGTTGCCTAACTTTTGACACATATACCAGTGCTGTAATCACACTGATTGAGTCCATATATACAATACCATACCATTCACATGTCTGTCCTCTTCACTAATCGATTAATTTTGGTCAGACTTTGTCCGAAATAAAAACTCTTTTATTGTATTCATTGTTATTAAACACAATTTTTTCTACTATTTTTGTATTGATTTTGTTTAAGAGAATGGGAAAGACATATACCTTTCCTATTGTTATATCAAATGTAACTTTTATTACACTATTTATTTGATTAAAGGATTTTCTGTTATATCAATGAAACGGATCGATAATAAAACTGAAATTAATTCAAATTCAAACTTAATTACAAAATGAGAGAAAATATTTTAATTTTAATTATAATTTCATTTTTGATTTCATATTTCAATCTCAAATCAGATTCTGTTCCCAAATGTACATCAAATTTATTTATATCTGTAAATATAAGTCACAAGTAATTCATGAAAATCTGGGAAAAGATCAAGAGATCAAGTGTTTGAGTGAAATATACTGTATATTGAAATCAATTGCAAAATATTGATAAAAATATGTTTTTGTCAGAAAATCATATCTCATGTGATCCAGTTCATTGTAAATCTGAATTGAGTCCTAAATATTATATATCAATACAATGTATTGTAAAATATAGTGCATTTGAATTTCAATTTATATTCAAGACATGAATTTGAATCAAATTTATTTAAAATACTTTTTTATATTTACTATTATTTCCAAAAACTGACAAAATATCTGTGAATTCTTTGTTTCATTTCTTCGCTATTTTTGATGTTTTTATTGTTTATAACTTTCAACAAATAATTATTCAAAAAACATAAGAAATCTTTATTTGAATTTTAATTGAAGTTCACTTCTTTAGCACTCAAGCACACAATAGATTGACATTAAATACATATTTTTCACGTAAAACAAAATATTTTGTAAATTATTGACTAATATTTCATAAAATAGTGGTTTTTTGTGCTAAAAAATTTTATTAAATTAAAATTGATGTAAAAATAATCAACAATTAAATCAAAATTCAGTGAAAGTTTAATTAATTTATTTCAAAATTAGTGACAAATTATTAATATTTTATAAATTAATGTCAAATATATTATAATTATTTGACAATAATTTTCAATCAATTTTCATATAAATTATTTCCCAAACCCTTAAGAGTAGAAACAATAAGAGGCATATGTTTTGAACGATTTTTACATCAAATTTGATATCACATAAAATTTGAGCCAAAACTCCCTTATTGTGCCATAAATTTGAAAATAAGACAATTATTTCTGTAATAAAATAAATACGAAAATGAAAACTGATCTTAACTTTAGGGCTGAATTAACAGTGAAGGTGACTTAATGGTGATTTAAGGGTGACTTAAATCGTGAGGGTTATTTAAGGGTGACTTATCTTTAATTAAAATTTAGCAAAAAAATAATTTCAAATAAAAAGTTACTTAACTTTCCATTAAATTAATTGTTTTTTACCCCTTATTATGAAAACATCTCTTTATTATTGAAACAATTTTATTAATTTTCAAATGAATGTTAGGTTTTCTTTAGTTAACACTTATGTCTGTTCAGCACTCAGTAATGGTTGGATGCGTTAACGTTAGGTCAGTGCAGAAGAGGTTGCAATTGAACTGTCTTTAGGCTATTTGATTGTAACCAACAATTTATGGAACCGTAAGACAAGTGCCTGAGCTCTGGTGTGTACTATCTCTGAGTGCAAGAGAAACATCTCATTAGTTAAAGAGTTGACACAAATAGCAATACTTTTCCCAAAAGTATGTTTTGTTTCATAATTTATATAAAATATCAGTTTATTGTTATTATTGTTGATATTTAGAGCAAAAACTAATTCATTATAAGGTTTTATAGCAGAGATTGTCAAACAATACAATGCATTCAATATTAATATAATCTTTGCATTGAAGTACTGAATATAAAATGTATTGAAGTATTGGTTAACAAAAAACAATTTATTTCTTTATTTGGTTTATTAAAAGTGAATAAATATTAAAGAAATCAGTGATTGTGGACATTATGTGAACCAAACCATTAGTGCAAACCATATGAAAGTGCAAACAATGGTTTAATACAATTGTTTTGTGAAACTCATAGCTATATTTGTCTCATAAATTGCAAACTCAATCATAACTCACTGTATTTGTTGTCTCTCATCCACTCATGTCTTGTAGTCCTTGCCATCAAATACTGTTAACAAACCTCATGTGAATTTCAATTGATTTTGTTTTTGTGTGGATTTATTTCAATAATTTATTTCATATAAAACATAACTTTTTGGCAAATTTAGTGAATTTTATGAAATTATTAAATATTTTTTTCTTTGTGTAAAATGTTTTAAAAATAGACACAAATAATAGATTAATCTTTCATTTGACTGATGAGAGTGTGAATAATAACAACAATTTTGATCCAAAACAACATATTTTCTTATTTTTATTTCAGTTTTGGACAAAAATCCATATTTTAGTCTAAAATCCATATTATATACCAAAAGACAATGAATTGAAGTACTATTAGGGCTCAAGTAGTTAGTGCTGTGCTGTACTCCAACAGCTAAACATAAGTCTGCGATGAGTTTTGATAAACGCTTTGTCAGCTCTTCATATAATAATGAAATAATGAAAGGCTTATAGGAGTGAAGTCAGACACAAGTCTTCACTATTTTTGTTGTATTTTCAAACTTTTCTTAAGAAAAATCGTTTCAAAGATATTTTCAGATGTTTTGATAACTTATCGCAAAAAATTAATTAAAGGATATTTTGTGCAAAACTTGTCATTTGATTAAATCATAAAATAAATAAAAACTGTTTTCACTTAAATAGCAATCAAAACATATTTTCGTGAATATTAATTAAATCTCAACAAAATAAGTATTAATTTCTATATAAATACCCGGAATATATTGTAATCATAATTGTTATCAATTTATAAAAAATCATTTAAACATTTATTAATACAGTATTAAATTGTTTCGCATAAATGTTAATGAAATTTGAATTTATTTGTGAATTAATTATCGATTATTTTATCATTATTTACATAAAACTATTTAAATCAAAAAATGACTGAAACAGATGTCAAACATAAGAAAATCTTAAGGATATTAAAAACTCAGAAAAAGTGGTAGACTTTGTGCCAAAAAAGACTGAATTGACTATAAATTAGAAATATTTTGAGTAAAATCATTTAAATTTACTCAAAATATGTCTTAAAATAATATAAGTATTAGAATTGTCTGTAATTCATATACATGTTTATAAATATGAAAGTAATTTGTCAACCTGGTATTGTAAGGAGGTGTATCCAGGTACACAATTGCTAATATACTGTATGTTTTGGAAATCATTTATATTAAAAAATTACAGCAAATAATGAATTAATTTTAAATGAGTTAACAAATTCTTAATTTTATTATTTTTAAAACTAAATAAAATAATAATTCATTTATTTGTGAATTGATTTTCAAGTGATTGAGTGAAATAAACACAAAAATAAATGACTGAAAAACAGTTATCTTTTACTTCTATTCCCTTTTTATAACTGATTTTGATCGACTGCTAGACTACTGGTGCACTAATGAGGGAATTCCGGAGCTTTTATTAAGAAAACAGAAGTTAATATAATTAATTAATTTTTATCTTTCATATTATAGTTTGAGACAAAAGGATGAGAAGAGAGGGAGAGAGAGAAGCGATGGTTAATAGAGCGTAATCTTAGACTTGTTTTGACTCACAATCACATCAATCAATATCTATAGCCAACTCTATTGCGGCTAAACTCAAGTTATTTGTTGAGCAGATGTACTGTCGAATAACCGGGACATTCAATATCAATATTTTATATCTAATCATCAATTTATTATCGAGTTATGCAGATGCACTTGGTACAGTAATTATGTTTTCATTTCATTACATTTAAATGTATAATTATTAGTCATTTATTTTACTATAAAATAACCCCGGAATACAAAATTACAAATTCCCTGATCTTTACCCTTGATTTTCATAATAATGTGTTTTGTCTTAAATGACATTTTTAGACCTTAAGGGTTATTAAAAGAAATTCAACACATTGTGAGACATTCAGACACATTCAGGGGCTATAATTGAATTTATATTAAATGTTTAATTTGTTGATTACTTGAACCAAATTATTGAGACTTTATATTACTTTTTGAAAATACATTTATTTTATATTTAATTAAATAAACTCTTAATTAAAATGATTTATTGTATTGAATAGGTGAGTGTATATTCAATTTTGATAGCTCAGTTAGCCTTGTGGGCAACTTTTCATCACCTGACTGGCCAAAAAATTACCCGCATGAAATCAGGTGTATATATAATTTTAATGGACAAAAATTCAATGCAATAAATCTGATATTCACTGTCTTCGAGTTGGAAACGCCTTTCAATAAGGGGTAAGAATTTATTTATTATTTATTTCTATAATAAGAAGTCATTGAAAACATTATGGGTTTTAAAAAACAAAATAATTTTAATAATGAATAAATCCTTAAATTCTTTAGCGAAGTGAAGAAAAAGGTAATAATTTTTGTGAAAATTTATCAAAACATCGGATCCTTTAGGCCTTTACTTTAGGTTTTAGTAAAAAGAAAGAGATATTAGTAATTACATACAAATAGAGACCAATTTTGTATTGATTTTGTTAAAAGTTTTCACATTTTTCACAATATTTTCAATGAATTCTTGTTGTTTTCAATCATAAAAATCAACTTTTTCTGAACACTTTTGACTTAAACTGATTGAGTCTAAAGTTAAGACCGTATTTGAGAGCGTTATGAAGAATTTACCCTGTTAAGGAATAAAACCCTAGATATTGATAAGAAAGCAAAGTTAACAATACATTAAAAACGTTTAATATAATATATAAGAAAAGAGAAACAAGTTCAAAACCAGTACAGCAAAACATCGTTAATTTTAACCAAATATCAAAATAAAAATCCCTTTCTAATAGACTTTTAAAAACAATTGATAGCTTTAACAACGGTTTGCTTTAACTTATGGTTAATTTGAAGTAATTTTTGAAACCAAAAGTAACAAATCTAATGTAAAAGACAATCAATTGTTTTAGAAAAACACTTTTAAAGTGTATAACAGTTTATCCAATCACAATTTGTTGAAAATAATTTTATCGAAATCAATTTTATTGATATTTAATTTATTGAAATATAGATTCTCAAAATTGAGTATGATGTGTTTGTTTTATTAAATTAGGATTTGATAAATTGTCCTTACATGAAACTAGATTTTGATAATTTGTATTTCGATAAATTGACCGGACTCAGTATCAATACCTTTAACAAATGAATAATTTTAACAAATTGTACAAAGCCTATCATGTTAAAATTAATGATGGTTTGCTGTATTTAATCATAACACAAATATTTGTGAACATTAGATATGTTTTGTTTTTATTGAGAATACCCTGTTTATCAGACTTAGAAATAAGTGTTCATTAATATAATGACATATTAATACAAGGTGAACTATTTCTTTTTATTAAACTTTATTATAAGGGCTACTAAAAATGTGAAATATTGTAACTTATATATGTATATTCATGTATCTAGTGTTATCCTGATAAAATGCGGTCAGTTTAAGATACGCTCTCAAATACAGTCCTAAGTCTAAAGTAAAAATATATTTGTTGTCATTACATATTTTAAGCGATTTGTGTACCAATTGCTGAAAATATTAATTCTCTTAAAGTATTGTTTAAAAATCAAATAATTGATTGAATTATAACTTCAGATGAGTTGAGATATTATTGATTAGACTTTAAGTAGATTTCAATTAAAAACCATTTCTCAAACTCAACGCAAATTCAGCTGAAAATTGTTTTCAATATAATATGTTTTGACTCTTATTTTGATTAATTGATGTAAATCTCACTCAAAATTAATTCATAACTCATTAATCAAAAGATTTATTTGATTCAACACTTTTAACAACTGTTTCTGATGACACACTTTCACTGATAATTAAGTTTTCAAACGATTATACAAAAAATTACTTAAAATTATTATTTCACTCAAAAATTGTTTATTCAGTAATAATTCATAATTCAATTCTCATCTCAAATATCATATATAATTCACACGTTTTATACATTCAGTAAATAATGTATTTCTAAATTGATTTTTATTTCCTTTATTTAATGTAATTTTCTGTTTTATGAGAGAAAGTATTACATCTGAAAAAAGTTTATTATTTTATACACACATTAACTGCAAAAATGTGAACAAAACTATTGATGTAATTATAGTATAGTTTTTTTTTGTTATTAAATATTTAGTCCAAGACTTCATACCCAAAAAGGGTTTAAATAAGAAATGAAAAAAAAACAATTTCTTTACGATTATAATGGGTTTTAATGTTCAGAAAATTTGATTTTTACTCTCTATTGATAACAAACTCAATGAAGGCATGGATTGCTATGAAATTGATGTCATATTATGTTTAAATATAGCCTAATATTACGTTCAAACAGTTGTCTAACGGATTATATCGATATATCGACGATCACTGCCTTTAAGGTTAAGCGACTGTTAGGAAGATATTGTGGAAATACAGTGCCTTCACCTCTACTATCAATGCACCCGCAGTTAGAGTTAATTTTTACTACAAATCATGCCATCAATAGCAGAGGTTTTCATGGATACTACCAGTTCTTGGATGAAAGTAATACTACTATTAAATGAATAATCATTTCTCAATCAAATCCAATAATATATTGAATTGTAGGTCTGATCGGACCGCCAGAGTCTAACCCTAAGAATATTGTTGGTTGTGGTGGTAATGAGACGGGGATTGGAGGAGTTCTTGTCTCTCCAAATTACCCAGGTTAGCTATTTCTATGTTGTTTCATCAAATGATTAATACAATAGTAAACCTTAGGTCCATTTCCCCGACAAATAGACTGCATTTGGTTAATAAGGGTTAAACAGAGTCAACATATTTATGTGCGAATGGTTGAGCTCCAGCTCTTTGGGAGTATCGGTCAGTATATCACACTTTGCGCTCAAATTTTGCTTTAATTAAAAACTCTTTTATGAATTCATTTCTTTTGGGAAACAATTTCTGAATAATATTTTTTTGTTCACTTAATTATAATTTTCTGTATTTTTATACACAAAATATGAAAGTCTTGTGGAAATGAGAAAAGTTTTAATGTTTTTAACGCTAAGAATGAGTGAAAAAAATAATACAATTCCTATCTCTTTGTATAAAAATTCAAACCCAATGCACTCATTGCCCAAAATTAAGACATTTATCATTTTAACCATTAATTCATTGCTAGAAATGTATAAAATATATGAACTGACGATTGAAAAGATGTAAACCTTATATAGAAATGTATTTTTTTTAAATTAAGGCAAGAATTTTAATTAAAGAATATTTTTTAGATTAAAATTCCGTTTCAAATGAAAATAAAATTTTACTAAACATTAGATGTTTTGCTGAAAAAAATCAATATTTTTATTTATAAAACATATAATTATTTTAAGACTTAATATAGTTGTCAAACAAAACCTAATTTTATTAGTTTTAGTGAAAAATATTAATTTAAATCCAAATTCATTTCATTTTAAGCTAATTAACGACAATTGAAACGATAAATGAAAACATTTATTAATTAAAGCAATTCATAGATGAGAGAGATTAGTCTAAACGAGTGTTTCATTCATTTTAAACATTTATAATTGAAAGCCATTACAATTATAACTGAAATGATTGTGTTGTATAGCCTATTGCAAAGACGCACAGTTAGCCATTTATGATGGCTTTGAAAGCCTTGATTTTGAGCCGAGAAAACCAAAATCCTTTTGTGGAGACCTAACCTACTATAAGAACGTTGAGGACAAGGTCTTACTCTCAGCCAGCAATCGATTATTAATAAGGTATACCTTCTGTCAAACATTTATCATTCATTGTTGGACACAACTAATGAGTTTTGACTTCCGGTGTTTGCAGATTCAAAAGTGATATAACATCGTTGCAGTGGAATGACCAAGTTAGTCGTAATCCTATTACTGGCTTCAAACTCATTTGGACAGCCGTCACATTCACACTCAAAGGTATTACAAGTTTAATGGCATTTGATTTTTACACTACTTTTCAAGTTTTAATTCATTAATACTCTTATAAAATGATAAATTTGTTGAGATATACAAGTAATCAATTGAAACACAGAATACACAGAATATTCTGTAAAGAATTTTATACTTTTTTTTGTAATGGTTTAACATTTTTCATAAAATACATTAGTTTTTAGTGAAAACTTTATGACATAATCGCATCAATCGATTGATATTATACTTAAATTTAATTATAGTTTTGATTATGTTTTGAGAATAAATTCATTTTTGAAATTTTAAACAATTTATTGAACGGTATTTGGATTTTCATAAATTTATTACATTATAAGTGATATTAATATTTCTCTCAACAGTTATCTCTATATTTATAATCAATTTTCAGGCAAATGCAAAGAATTCGAGTGCACTGGCAGTCAGTTCTGTTTGAAACCACACAAGTTTGGCCGCAATTGTGATGAATTCCACTCCTTTTGTATCGATAATAGTCTTCAGTGTAATGGTGTTCCCAATTGTAGTGAACAAGACTTTACAGATGAAGACAAATGTGAATATATTTTACTTCTTATCCTTTGTTTTAACTCTTTTCACGTCTAATGTCTTTAAATGGTTTCAAATGTGTATTGAATTAGTTATGACTCCATTAGTGATACAAATGTTTGGTTCAAACACTTTAATATTTAATAGTTTTCACTCTCTCTTTGATTTCAATTTAAATAATCTTAGATTTTATTTTAGATTTCAATTGATTGTCATTTTTTGTAATTTATCTGAAATTGAATTTTATTTAACATTTGTTCAAATATTTTGCAATAAAATCACAAACTTTTGAAGTATAGGTCTCATAAATATAAGAAGTAATTAATCATACGTTGGCTTAACCTTGAACGATTACTTAATTTCACATTGAGCTTGGGAGTCTGGTACCCACGCATACACTATCCACGTCTAAACCAAATTGATATAAATTGTTTGTTTGCAGAAAATTATTTATTATTTATTAAAAATCAATTTCTTCAAGGAATCAGAGATTTAAGGAAAGCCTGAAAAATATATAAAAGAATTGCTTTTTGTTGAGAATTATTAAAAAATTGATTTTTATTTCCTTTATATTTAAGAAAAGGTTTTCTCTTATTATAAAAAGTTTAGTTTTTTTAGAGTATATGAAAACATGTTTAAATAATTGCTATGAAATCACAGAAAGTATTAAATAATACTTGAGATTTATTTCACAATATTTTTCACAAAGAAATTAAATTTTTAATTTTTAAAAATTATTGTAAAACTTATATCTAAAGTAAAGTGATATTAATGTTTCAAAAAAGAGACCAAAAATACATTTTTATTATATTCTCTGAAATATTGATCCAAAGATAGAGAAAAATATCACAACTTTTATATGAAAACTCTTTTATAATATTGATATGATATCTACAGTATATATCTATTACTCTATAAATACATTGAAAGTAATATATTTTTACTTTTTATGTAAGAATCCATTATTTATTTAGAAATATATACTAAAAGGAAATTTATATAAAAATAATGTCGTTATTAAACGATAACCGTTTGAATCAAACTCTACTTTAAAGTACATCCAAAACACACATTTCATCCTTTGATAGATTTTTGGGTTTATTTTGTTAAAATATTTTTAGTATTATCAGAGGTTTTCGGATATTTTATTGTCTTTTCTGAATATATGAATTGAAAATATAGTTTAGAATGAGTTATTAGTTTTGATAATCCGGGCCAGTCTTCACACAGAATTGATTTTATACCAAATAACTTGAAGTTCAGTAATATATGTAAAATATTTCAATATATTTGCTGTAATTTAAAGATTAGTCCATATATTGTGTGTTCATTTGAGCGATAAATAACATATAATCTAATTTCAGACTATTTTTGCATTTAAACGGAAATAAAATTATTTTTCATTTGAATGAATGAAAAAACTATTTTTGAAAATCATTTATCATTTCTCGTCTCAACCCTTATCTCAAGCGAAACATCAATCAATGAATTTCCAAAAACTGACTATTATTTTGAATTTATAAAACATTTTATCATTTTTTTATAAAAATATTTATACTTTTTTCAAATTTCTATTCATAGGTAATGTATCCTTGTTTGTGGGCGCGAGCACTGGTATTGGTGTCACTATATTAGTGATTATGATTTGCTTTTGCTGTTGTCGTCGACAAAGAAATATTCAGACAAATACCAGTCGTAAGGAATCAGTGATTGGTGTAAATCATGAGGACTCGAGTCTTCATTCAAGAAATTTAGATCAAAGTCCTTATTATGCAATGCGTTCTATTGGGGACTACTATTCCTCCCATCCCTCCCATCCAATACAGGATGAAACACATTTGCCGACAATCGATGTGATTAACTGTTCAGTTCACGGCCCCCGACAAGCACTACATGTGCCCGAAGTGTTGGCACAAAATCATTCCCCAAGTTATCAGAGATCAGATCCAATCAATAAAATTAGTTTTTCTCCAACGGATGTCTGATATGAATAATAAACTCAACTAAAAATCATTTTAATTTCAAATCAACTGAAGAAAAGACTCAAAACCTATAGTTTGAAAATTTTTGATATAAAGTGTATATAAAATATTAATAATAGTTTAGAAACAAAATACTCAATGAATTCATTGAAATGTATAAATATTTATAACAAAATTGTGTCAAAAAGTAATTATATTTCTTAAGGTCTTCAACACTTGACTTATTTATCACAAAAACAGCAAAAGTTTTAAAATAATATTTGTTTTATAAAAATGTTATGAATTTAATGCAAAAATGTTAGAAATATCTGAAACTTTTATCTTTGAAAACATATCTGATTTGAATAAAAGTCAAAAACATTATTGAATTTTATGAGTGTTTAAACATTTCATTGAATTAAAGGTTTTGTTTAAAATTCAAAACTAAACTGAATTTAAAATACATTTTATGCGCCAAAAAACAAACAAAAATATATGTGTTTTATATTGGGTTTACTTCAATTCAATTCATCTTAACATCCCTTTCCTCTCATTCAGATAAGACACGCAAAACTCAACGGAATTGTTGTGAAATTCAATGAACAAAAAAAGACAATAAATATTTCCTTACATTTCATACCCGAGTCATAAATTCATTGAAATTCTTGAATCAACAAAAAAAAAATACAATTTATTGAACGAAATGTTTTCACAAAACCTCTGTGTGTTGTTGTGTTGTGTTGTACTCTCGTCTGAAATGTATTTGTGTTTTTAACGATTGAGAGGTTTTTTGTAAATATTTATACAATTGTATTGACATTTAATTGATTCCCAAATCAAGACATAATAACTCAGGAATTAATTTGTGGACAAAGACTAACAAAAAGTTTGAAAAACTTCTCCAAAAAATTGAAATTTGAAAACATTTGTGAACTAAAGTTAAATTTATTTTTTCAGTTCTTAAGCTCAAGAATATTCTGTAAAATATTTTAAGCAATTTATTTGTTTGTCTCAAAGGGCTTAGACTGAAGGCCTATTCATGTATTGTCTGTCCGGTCACGCGATGATAAACATAATGTTTTAAACAAAATGAATTACATTTTTAAAGTCCAAACCCAAACCCCAAACGATTCGTTCAATAAAAGAGAGATTCAGTGCAATAACTCTTAGGATTTATACTATTGTTTGCAATTGTTTTTTCTTCAAAACTATTTTTTGTCAGATATTTTGGGGAACAGTTGAAGTGATTCAATAGATTTAACAGATGTTTCATTTGTTTCATTTTTCAGACTAACATAACATACATATGGCGTGACTCGGCGTCCGATCAAATAAATTATGTCTAACTCTCTGTCTCTTCGGTTCCGATAATTGATTGAAGGAATCGTTCATTAATTGAATGGTTTGTTAAGAGTTAGTTGTAATTCATGTGATTCATGGCTCACACAAATCATTAATACATGGCCTCAATGGTCTCAATCAGACCCTTAGACCGTCTCAGACATTATTTTCACAATTATTTCCACTGAAATCGATATTTCATTTCATTTCTGAAGAATTTTGAAGTCATTTAAAACATTTCATTCATTCAATCAAATGAATGAATGTTTGAATGAATGAAACAATTTTGAAAATGAATGATAAATATTCTCAGTCTTTAGAGTTGGGGTTCATTTCAGACTGCATTTGATTCACTAATCTTAGTCTCAAGTCTTTTATGTCTTATTTGGTCTAATGATAGCCGAGTTGTGAATGTAATTGCTTTGTGACTAACAATACATTTCAATACTTTTCCTTCATTTCAAACAAAGTCTTACTTTTCTTATAAATTCTTTATTATTAAAGTTATATAAAGTTTTCAAATGACTCTTAAGTTACTTAAGTTTGAAAACACATTTTGTAATTACCCGGTATCTCTTGTTCTTCATTTTAAACTGCAATACATTCACTGCTTTTTCCATTACTTTGGTATCAACAGAATGTCTTATCATTATAACCCTGATAATCCCTTTTTCCAATCTTACCCTTAAACCTGCTCAGGTGTATGTTCAAAATTAAACTCAGGGTTAGTTTTGTTTAATAATAAAAGTAAGAAAACTATATTTAATTTCAAAATTTATTATTAAATGATTACATGATTTGAGAAAAGCATTGATTTTAAGTTTGATTTAAACTTTAAGTTTAAATTTAAATATCGATTAAGTATTGAATTTTTGGCACAAATACTGACATTAAAACACATTTTATATCAATTAATGTTTACATCAATTAATTTAAGTCTTTATAACGACTTTTAAGTAAATATAAAAAACAGCAAAATCTCTATTTGTCTGAAAATGACATTCCTGTCCAACGGTTAGACATAATTCAAATCATATAAAATGAAAGTAAAGTTGTTTTCATTTCAATTCATTTTTTGATTTCAATAAATATAAACTAAATTTACTAATAATAGACTCATTCCTACTCTTTGTATGATTTTCATCCGGTGCTCAACACAGGAACAAGAATTTCATTCACTATTCAATAGAGATTTGTTGTAATAAATGAAAAGTTTGGCACAAATTGTGTTAAAATTAATATAAAAAATAAAAATTGTTTAAAAAAATGAGAAATCAATTGAAATATCAATTATAAGAGACTTTACGGGACTTTAAGTACGAATTGATTGTTAAGTAAATTTCATTTGAGTTCAAAACTCAACTCCGAATCGGCTTTTGGTCTCAATCTTCGAGTTTACGCTTCGGTTTCTTCGGATTACGTGACCGACTCTTAGCCTTACAAAGCGGACAAATCGGAGCATTTCTGTGGATCTGTTGATGGCATGAAAGACACGACTTCATAGGCGGCGGCTGTTGTCTAAACGCTGCGGGAGTCGGGCGTTCGGGTGCCGATTGGCTCAGCGCCTGATGTTGTTGTGGAACAGACTGTACGTTGACAGACATCGATGGCTTGGCTCTGGTGGCCGCCAAATGCATGTGTTGTGCTGTGGCCGCAGCCATAAGTGACGGCGGAATCACCTGTTCGTTGACATCACTGCAGATCTGATGCCATTCCAACTTCTGCTTCTCAAAGAACTCGGGTTTGAATTTATCGCTCTCTTCGTACAGCTCTGGAAGTCTTGGAAGTCCTATCTCTGCCCTTAATTTGTCGATTAAGTCCTTCAATGGTTGGAACTCTTGATGCAAGTGCTTAGCGGTGTCCAGATGTCTGTCGCGGTCTTCTTGGCTCTGTTTGACGACATTCTCCATGGCGTTGATGTCTGCGTGTATTTGTCTCAACTCCTCCACGTGTGCCATCTTCTCCTGAACCAATAACTCCATTTCCCGTCTGTAGTCCTGAAGACACTTCTCCTCAGTCTCTGTCGACTCGACCTCAGACTTGAGACGAGTCTTCAGTTTTTCCAATTGAATGGTTCGACTCCTGTGTCCACAAGAAGACAAACAAACGGTTAATAAACAAAAGACTGTCTTTTGGTCTCATTTTTGTCATCAATTAATCGATGGTTTGTTTTATAGTAAAGTGAATCAAATGATTGACAGTCAGTGATGACTTCGGGACCAATTGGTGACCTATTGGTGACATACCTGATCTCCTTAAGACACTCGAGTCTCTCCATCATAATGTTCTCGTTGTCATCCATTGTCTCATCAATTGATTTATTGATGTCTTTATGTCAACACCTCTTGTATTGAGGGTTCAAATGGTGTCAAACATATTGAGTGACATCTGATGTAAGGTTTGGACAAAACAAGAGATAATTGTCTTTCAAAACAACAAACGTTTGAATCGTTTTCGCAATCATTTCATTGAAAATCAAAACCAAAACTGTTTTTCAATTAATTAATTGTTTTTTAATTTTATTTACAATTGATTTCAAAACCAATTATTGATGTCTTTGTTCAAGAAATCCAATCGCAAGCCGAAGAATCAGAGGACAAGAGTTGAGGACTCGGATGAAGACAACCATTCAATTGAAGCCGATTTGAAGCCCTTTTGTGACAAAAATGACAACAAATTTGATTCAATTAATGATAATTTGAGTAAAGATTTTGATGACATCTATGAAACCAAACCAATGGCTAAACCCAACCCTAAACTCAGTTTCGATGTCGAGGAAGAAGATTGTGATGTCTTTAAAGTGAAGAAGTCTTCATACAGTCGTCGTTTAGCCAAACAATCAGATAATTCACACAAAAAGAAGAAAGAGATTAAAAAAGAGATAAAAGAGACGACAAATGAAGACAACAATCACAGCATTAAAGAGGAATTGGATGTGATTTGGATTAAATCAGAAGAGATTAAGGAAAACAAGTCTGAAGTGAAGGAAAAGCTGAAGATCTTTGCCGGCGATCAGATCGAGTCCGACAGTGAGTACGAAGAATATGAAGAGTCAGAAGAATACAAGAGTAACGAACCCTTCCATCACTTCAGGGGTGCACTCGAAAGGGGTGTTATTCCCGACGCAAAGACTATCTATGAATTGAAGAAACAGCGCCAAATGGCCAGAGATCTCGAAGAACTCATCATTCCTGTCAACGATGACGAGTCCTATGAAGACATCGATTCCAGAATTATTAGAGAAGACGATAACGACAAGAGTGATGACGAAGAGGAAGACCAGAGAATCAGTTTTGCCATTAATAGAGATGATATCGAAAGAGAGAGAGCGAGAGAAGCCTTCCTTTTCGCTCAGGAAGAAGATGAGGACCAATCGGAACAGGAGTCTGAGGACGAGTTGGACCGCTGGGAAAGGGAACAAATCAAGAAAGGGGTCCGAATGCCAGTCATTCAAAGGCTAACTCAGGAACAGGCGTCCAATCGAGCCATTGGTGGCCTCTTTATAGATAACCATACAGTGATTGATATGGATATCGACCGACCCTTCAAACAGCAGAAGAAGTCTACATCTCTTCCCTCAAAAGCATTGAATCGATTCAACACTTCGGTGACCATCGATGAGATCGGGGAAAGGGTTAGGAATAGGTTACAAATCATTAAGGAATCGATTGAATCAAAGGAAAGACAAATAAATAGTTTAAACATTGATTTGAATGAAACGAAACGAGAAATACAAAGATTGTCTCAAAATAGACAACAATTGTTACAAAATTTAACAAAAGATCAATAAATTAGTGAAAAATTAATTTCAATTTGTATTTCATGTAAAAATGTTTTCATATTTAAGACTAAGTTTTCATTTATTTATAAAATGTTTAAATGATTTCATATTTTCACTCATTTTTTGGTAATTAATGTCAAATAATATTAAAATTTAATCATTTTTACAAAAAAAAATCACTTTTTATAACATTTTTGATATTTATTTCAATTTTAATTACAATTAAATCATTGATTGAATGAAAAAACAAAATAATGTGAGGAATGGTAGCAAAAGTTAGTGTCAGAAGTGGGGTTCGAACCCACGCCCTCATCAGAGGACCAGAACTTAAGTCTGGCGCCTTAGACCACTCGGCCATTCTGACTGGCGATAGCATTGGCAGGTATGCGCTCCTCATATAGGCTTCGCTCACAAGTAGTGACAACAGGAATGGGATTTAAATTTATTCACAGTTTAGTAAACTTTGAAAATATTTTTAGCGATTGTTTCGTCACTTGTATTGAAATGAATGAAAACTTTTTGTTCAATATTTTAATGCATTTAAATATAAATCCAATGTTTTGTGTCTATAATTGAAATCCAATTGAAATGTAAATCAAATAATAATTTGTTTTTAAATCTAAATATAATTAAAATTAAAATCACTTTTGACTAAAGTCTCAGAAAATATGATTCAAAGAAGTAAAGCATTATTTGGTGTGAAATCAAAGTCAAGGCAACGATAAAAATGGCTCTCATTTTAGACATATTGTTGGCCTTCACTCGACAGCACTGGACTAATGATATCAATAGAAACGCCTCCAGAAGTATATCAATGATTGGCTTCAGCTCTTGTGCCCATAGAATGGCCGGCAATGCAAACAGCTTTCCGTAGGAACAGATGATTAGAGAAGACAATAAGTTCTTCGGTTTGGATGAACCGGACATCAAAAGGAAGAGTAGATATAGTATTGAATAGAATAATAGGTTTTCGGTTATACTTCGGGTGAATATCAGATAAAAACTAAACTCTAATTCAATGTAAGACTTGTAGTGTTGGGTCTGATTAATGGACGACCACTTCCTATAGGCGTCACATAAGCCGAAAACTACGGCCAACTTTAGCGGCACTTTCTTATCGAAGTCAGTGTTGAGGAGTATATGTCTGTAAAAGCTTTGCTTCTGAAGAATGGCGTCTAAAAAGAGGATACAATTGTCTAATTGGATGTATTCGTCCACCGGTTGCCGACACTTCAGACACTCTGTTAGCTTCAGATGTGTTGTCGAGCTCTTGAGGATTGAGTTAATGACAGAACCGTTGGAATTGTTTTTACCGTAAATACGGAAAACACTTTGATTGTCACCAAAACCACAGTTACAGCAGACATAGGGACCCGAAGGAGACATAACAAACATTTCGGACATCTTTGGATCAGTTTTAGTGGACTTTATGTTTGGACTAATGATTAGATTATCTGAAAAACTATTGTTTGGATTCACTCTTCGATGTGTTGTCGTTGTCTTCGTCTGGTCTTAAGAACCGAATCGCTCCGAAAGTGGTCTTAATTCGGCCCAAAACTGATGAGTCATACGTTTGATCCAAATGTTTAAGAGTTTGTGTGGATAACAGTGTTTTGCATTCATCGGCGGTCAGACCCGAGGCCGAGAAGTGAGTAAAGGTTGGCCTAAAGTATATGTTTTTTTCAATTCTCTCTAAGCTTTCAATACTTTTCTCCAAAACTTTCAAATCATTTCTTGTAATTGAAGTCAACTCTGAGTTTGGGAACAGTTTTGGGATCTGTTGTCGCAAATGGTGACCAAAATCACGACCTGTTTTCGTGGTATCGATAGACCATTGACTGCAAACTAATAGATATCTTCTGTACAGCGAAGACACTGAAGACATGAATAACTGATTTATATCTGAGGACAAGATATCAATGACTTAACCACTGATGGACTGAAAAGAGGTTTTAATCAGAGTTTCATTTAATCCCAAAACACAACCCAATCGTTGATCACATGTTAAGACTATCAGTGCTTCTGTCCATTGAAGACAGGGTTCGCCACAAGTGTTGACATCAGATCTCACTTTGGATTCAAGTCTTCATAACTTTTATTGAAATTAATTTCAATTATCGATAAAAATATAAATTTTATTGCATTTCAGTTAAAATACAATTAATTTTCAAAACAAATAACAAATTATCTCAAAGTTTAACCACTTATTGATGGTTACAGTCATTGGTCTTCTTGTCTTCAAGGCTTTCCTCTTCTTCTTCGCTGTGAAGCAATAGATCCTCAAGAACTTCTGGAGTCATCTTCTTATCCAACAGATACTCAACCACTTCAGTGGTGAACAACTGTCCGACGTTTTGGTTGATCTGAAAATAAAGATAATTTGCATAAAAACACTCAATTATAACATCAATTCATACCAGACTTAAGACAAAGATCTGTCCGGAAGTGATAACTTCGTCGTCAAAACTATCCCTTTGTTTGCGATCGCCTAAGAACTGGCGTCTGGTGTAACAAAAGCGTGCGTAAGGACTGAATGCAAGGATCAGTTTCATAGCTATGGATGCCATCAACAGTACCGCCAACAGAGTGAACCAAAACCAGAGAAAGACAAAGAAGTATTGGTTATACATATTGAGCGGCAAAACACAGATCGCGTCCAAAGTTTGAATACTTCCTGAAGAACCGAATTTATGAAATTTGCATTTTGTCATACGTGGGAAGACCTGGATATTAAATGTAAGTGTTTATTAAACTTTTGATTAGTTATACAAACCATACAAACCCTATGCAACTCATCTGTTCTGGATTTGGGTTCACTCGCGAGGAATGAGAAGATATTGAGTCCGTAGTCATAAAACTCATTATTAAACCAATAGTTCATTAAAACTATTTGCAAAATGACGTTAAAAAAGGCCAAAAAGAGACAATAGATATATCTTCGGGCATAGCATTGGATCTGTTTCTTGTGTTTCTTCAAATAGCAAACAATTAATCTTTTTTTCCGATACTTTCTCTTTTTGCTGATAAAATCGTCGACACCATTGACCATATTTCTAACTGTCCCGCACTCCCAACCCTTCCATATCCAGCGCGGAATAGAGAAGCAAATCATTTCAAAGAAGTATAAAAACCAAATCCATTGATAGTATTGGTACTTAATCTCTGTTCCCTCCTTTCCATGTCGTACTCCCGGTGCGGCCACATCTATGCCAACCTCTTGGTTGAAGCCTTCCTCCATAGTATAGGTGTAGTGACTGAGACAATAGATGTTAAGAACTGATGGTTTGATTGAATCCCTATTTGTGTCGCAATCGATGGGATCGCCGGCTATTTGTTTGGATGTTATGATTATGAAGAAGAAGAGCAAAATCATTGAAGTGTATAAACAGTGCCAACGAAAGACCATTTCGTCGATATAATAGGTCCGGAGACGTATGAAAGTAAGCAAACCTTTAAATACTTCTAACATTTTATCATTGATTTTGTACTCAAATAATCAGTTATTTAACGATTTGAAGATAATTTCAAAATTAGTGACACTTTTGACACTTTTTTCAAAAATTAATTTTGCAAATGATATCTGTTTTAACATTTCATTTGATTTTATAAAGAGTTTTATCATTTGAGACAATAATATATGAATTGATATTAAATTTCAATTAAATTATAATTTAATAACAATTTCTTCAAAAACACATCTATTTTTATAATTATATTATAATTAATGATTGATTTTGTTATAAATATAAAAAAGGTTATTCAATGTTTAAGAATGAGTGTATTATGTAATAAGTTTCATATTATTCCCGGGACTATGTTTATATAAAACAGCCCAGGTAATTGGATAAACATTGATATCAAGTTTATTTGTATTCAAATGTCAGACAAAAAGAGACGAATTATAAAATATTTTTATAATTTGAGTAAAATTAAAGCAATAATGAAAATATAATATAATATAATATCTGCGGAACTCTTGCTATACTTGTCTTACATTTCATTTCATTTGTTTAGTTTTACAAAAAAGTGTTAAAAGAGTTAATGAAAAAAAGTATTGAAAATCTTTGTATTAATTGATTGAATGATTGGATAAATATATTTTGGATTTGTTTTCACTGAATAATTGATTCTGTTTTGGATTAGATGTGAAAACATAGAGAAGGGTCTGAATTATGTATTTGCCTGAATCCCTGTGCGTTTGCACTGAATCTCAAGCCTTAAGATGTTTTAAAAGTAAAGGAATGTATGAATAGATAGAAACTAAGGCTTAAAGTACTTCTCCTGAGAATTGCATTAATGTTGTCCGCATTGAGTCTGGTTTAGAGCTGCTCAGGGTTGCCATCAGAGCTGACAGCACTGATAGTTTTAAGATCAATACCAGTGCTATATTTGCTCCAAATTTAGTACAAATTGCAATGAATTTAATCATTTCTTATAACAAATAAAGATTTTATTAAAACTTTATTTTAAATAAAATTAAAAAACATTTCTTTAAATAAATAATTATTTCAATCCTTTAAGTGCTTTGAAATACAAATTATTGATTACATGTTTAGCTGAGGCTCAGGGGGTCTAAGGGGGGAATAATGTTGCCGTCGATATGTTTCACTGAAAACACATTTTAAACAATTTTAATTTTTTTTCAAAAATAAATAAAAAAACATTTTTTAAAACTTTTTTCAAATTTAAAGCTATTTTTAGGTTTGCTTTTAAGAAATTCATTTTTCCTTCAGGTGTTAAGGGGTATGTAATTTCAGGGTTTATTTTATATAACATATAATTTGAATGCAAACCATTCAACCCTTAAAGAGCGACCAAATGGTTGACAAACATATACCTTGAGGTCAAACAATACAGATGTCTGAACCATAACATCTGACTCTTGTGTTTGTGAAGTGCTTTCAAGAGCTTAAAGTAATCGCAAAACGAAATGACATTTAATTTGATTTCAATTTGTTTTGATTTAAACCAAAGACTAATCAATAAAGTGATTGAAAGTTCAAAAAACGATAAATACTTTCTGAAGACTGAAATCGATTGCAAACTATATATCTTGAGATCAGTTCGAAGTGATTGTAAGCACACGAGTGTCCGGTAGAGCACCCGATGGTTGATATGACCACTGATTCCGTAGTCATCAAAACTGATGACACAATCGATGCTATGTTTGTCCACAAAGTCAGTGATATATTTAGTGACCACTGACTGATCCCACCATTCATTTGGCATATCTTGTAGTCTATTGTCGTCAATCACTTCCACTTCTTTGATGTCCAACACTCGACAGCATTCCTCCAATTCATGGGTTCTTTGTTTTCCGATCCCATAATAGTTGCCGTTTGAAAGACATAACAAAAACACATTTGCTTTTGTGGACTGTCTTTGGATTGAGATAATAGTCGGCCCAAAAAACATCGTCTCGTCGTCCGGATGTGCGGTCACTACCAACACATTGTGGCCACACTTTGACCTCTTATTTGACACCAATTTGTGGTTAAATATCAACAAAATTAAGGATAAAATCAAATAAATGACAAAAAATTCAAAAAACATTTTGTTTTCAAATCATTTGATGTTTTGATTCAGAGTTTGAACACAAATAACGCTAAAAATGTTTTCCGTTTGAAATGTTTTCAACACTTTTTCACACAATCTTTGGTTTGGTTTTCAATTTAAATGTAATTAAATGTAAATTAGATTTAATTTTCCCTTATTTTGTAAATTTAGTGCTGATTTGACCTTAAATTAATTAAAGATTAGATCAAATCTACTGATCTTAAGTGGATATGAGTTGATTAACAATGAATCCTGATCATTTTTATAGTGTTAAGATTTATGAATAAATTCCTATCAAATAACTTAAAAATTAATTTTTATTGCTTTTGAGTTGAGTTTTGAAATCAGTTTTTATATAAACTTTATGTCTTTTTATTTGAAATTTTGTATAATTTTGAAGTTTTTATTGTTTTTTCTTCTTTTAATTGAATTTAATGTGAATTAATGTCAGGGTTTTTATAATTATATCAATTACATGACTATCTGTTCAAATGTCGGATAAATTTAAATCAAATTCAATTCAATGTTAAGAAATATTTTGATATTTTTTGCTAAGACTTTGCAATCATTACTAAAAATTTGAATATATTTTTAATAATAACTCATAAATCACTTGAAATATAAAAGTCTATTAAAAAATCTTTTCAAACAATTAAAGAAAAATTTTGACAAAAATAAAGACGAAAACAATTTTGACTTAAAATTCAAGTCCACTTAAAATTAGATTCAATGAAATGTAAATAAAATTGAATTTTTTATAGTTTTATAAATGAGTTTTACTTTTATTTTTGTTGTGAACTCATCAAAAGTTTTTTCACATTTTCAAAGTCTTTTCATATTTCCTTATCTTTGGCTTTAATTCATGAATAATCTCCAGTAAATCAAAGCATTAAATCATATATTACTGTATATCTAAAACTTTGTATGTCTTTCCTCTAAGTATTCATAATAGTTGTGTAAAAATCCAAAAGTTTAGGCAATTTTTATTTGTTTAGTCTTTTTAAAGTCATTTCACTTCAAAGCGAGATTGAGATCAGTATTCATATACAAAATCTTTTTTATCGTTAATATTATGTAAAGACGAGACAAACAGGTCTAGAGTTTCAGATAATCTTTATTCAACTTTTGTGCTTAACTTTTAATAAACTCAATATATATTTATAATTTGATTTCATTTTATAACTCATGAAAAGGTATTAATGTTTAGTTATTTATACAAATATTATAACAAATATTAATCTGAAAATAAAAATTGACATAAATTTTCAATAAATATAAGATTTTTTAGTTTTTGTGATGAATATTGAAATGAATTTAAAATAGTTTTGATTAAGAATTGCTTCAAAAATAAATAAAAATATTACAGAAAAACAAATAATTAATGTTTTGAACAACGATTTGAACCTAAAATGATAGTAAAAGTGGTGTTATATTGAAATCAATAAGTCTTATGGTTTTGATGTAAACTATCATTAGATGTAATGTTTTGGTCAATGATGTGATTTGTAACACAATTTTCTCATCTCTTTTCGCGCAAACTTTTTGCCGCAAATATTACACGAAAATCGCTTCTCATTATTAGACTGACTCTGATTATCCAAATTTGTCTTTAAGTAATCGTGAGATGACTTCAGATGACGCTTAAGATGTGACTCCAGTGGGAATCGTTTGCCACAATCACTGCACTTAAACCTGTCTTCACTGTTGGGCACATCACTATTGGATACCTCAGAGCAGTTGTCGTCGCAATCGATGTCCGGATCGCTGTCTTGATGTTCAGCCATCGAGTGATTGTCTAATTCTGTGGGAAACCAGAACTTCTGAGAGCATTGGCCACAAGAAAAGGGCCGATCGTTTAGGTGTTCGTCAAACATATGTGCCTGAAGTGGTTGTGAACCACTGAATGAATGCTTACATAAATGACACTTATATTCATTGCCACCATTAAAGTTATGTTCAATCAGATGGGACTGTAGTTTGGCCGGGCTGTCAAACTCCCGGTTACACAATTTGCATTCAATTGAGCCCTCGTTGATCATGTGTTGGTGGACGTGCTCTTTGATCTCAGCCTCACTTCTGAACGATTCCTGACATTTAATACATTGGTATCTCTTATTAGTAATCGTCATATCGTCTGCCGATTCAATGCTAATGTTCTCCACTTTAGGCGACACTTCTCTACTCTTCTCTGGGCTTTGGTTTGCGATCTCTGATTCAGTTTTTATTGAATTTAGTTTAGATTCAGAGACGACAGGACTGATTGCATCTCTCTTTGGACTGTTTGAGGGATTGGATGGTTTGTCGCAGTGATAGCTCGCATGCAAATCGATCTCCAATTCACTCATTAATGTTTGCTTACAGACCACACACGCGACGGGAAATAAGGCATTCAATGCCGAGTCCTTTGACTTACTATTTATGTTATTGTGTTCTACAAAGTGTTTCATATAATCATCTTTACTATTGATCTTTGCGTGACATTGAAAGCATTGCGAGCACTGGGAGGCACCGAATATGCAATGCTTTTTAAGCTTATGTTCAGCCAATTGACTAATTGATGGAAACATTTCGTCACAAATGTTGCACTTATTGTTTGATTTATTAATACTATTATTGAAACCATTATTACATTTGTGTTCACTCTTTATATGAGACTCCAATTCATTGACGCTTTTGAATGTCTTAGCGGAACAGAATTCGCAGACAATATGATCAACAATATGATCAAGGTAAGCTCTCTTTTGGAGTTTACCTGTGATTTCAATGATGTTCTGAGACTTCTCTGAATTCAAACAATTAGTGACTTTCGTTAGCTTTTGTTGGTGTGAGTGCTCTATCTCTATGTGTCTCTCCAATAGGTACTCAATATTGAACTCTTCCGAACAATATTTGCACCGATAGTAGGCTTTAGAGCCGAATAATGGGAAGGCGGCGGCCAATTGGGGTTGTGCTGGATTCAAGTGAGGACTGGGTTGGAAGTGTACTATTTTCACGTGCAGTTTGAAGTCGTGTTCATTATTCCAAAACTCTCCGCAGATATTGCACTTAAATATTTTGCATTCATTGCTGTGTTTGACAGCGAAGTGCACTTGTATTGAGACTTTGCTGTCAAACATATCACGACAAAGAGAGCACTGGTAGAGATGGTGAGCGTGAATGTCCATTAAGTGCTTTTGCAATTCATCCGGTTTTGTGAACATTTTCGTACAGCACTCACAGCCATAGTTTGTGGTAACTGTTCCCATATGACAGTTCAGTAGATGGGTCTCAAAGTCTGATGTAATGGTTTGCCCGCAATGTGGACACTGAGCCGAATGGACAGTCATTGAGTGGTTCTGCAGCTGATGTTGTTGTTGGGCTGCAATCAGATGTGACTTCAGATGAATACGAAAGGACTCGAAGTCATGAAATGCTGGAGAAGGAGAACATTGGTTGCATAGCAGTGGTACTGGTGTTGACTGTGGAGGTGTTGGTGTTGTCGGCGCCACAATCAGAGCTGATTTGTTTACTTTTGCTTTCTTTGGTGATGGAGGAGATGAGGAACCGTTGGGTAGACTGGAATGTAATTGCATTAAATTACTTACAGGGGTGAGTGCGGGGATGGGTGGCGGCGGTGGCATCAATGACTGCCAGTTGGGAAGCCCTGCGCTCTGACAGAAAGAGTTCTGCAAAAGACCGGCAAACAGTAAGTGATGTAAATGTGTTTGTCTTATATGTGTCTCAAGTGATGAGCATTTGATGCCACAGAAACCACACGTCGATTGTGTTTGCATTGGCTCTGAATGAGAGTCACTGTTATTACTGGGACTCAAACTGTTCCGCACTTCCGATGAAACCTATGATTACATTAAACAAAAATTTTCAAAAATCAGTTAAACATAAACACAATCTTCTCATCGCTTATGAAAATTGCAAATAAAGTCAATGAATATCTCAATAATAATTAAAATTGATATTCAACTCAAAGATTAGCAAAACTTTATCAATAAATAATTGAAAAGATTTGAATAAATGTCAAAATGTTTTACAATTTATGCCAAAAATTAAAGTTTTGAATACAAATCATAAGTTTTAATGCAAAACAGGAGTCAAAAAAAAAGCTCAGACTTTGCATAAGTTTTGTTATATTATTAGGAAAGGATGTAAAGCATCAAAAACACAAATACCTTATTAGCACTGGATGTTTGGCCGCAACTTTCGTGCTTCACTGAGTTTGCTGTGTTTAACGCAATATTTTTATTGTCACTATTATTAACAACTGATCCGTTGTTACCATTACTGCTATGATTAGTGTTGTTGTTGTTGACGGCGATGGTATTAATGCTGTTATTTCTTTTGTGGTTTTGCATATGACTGGTAAGGGCTGTCAGCACAGAGAGGATTCAAAGCATAAATTGGTTAATGTTTAGACAATTGTCGTTCATTTCACTTGAAATATGCTTTTTATTGCTGCCATTGACTAACATTTATATCAATAATTCAAATGTGAAGTAAATTTCTTTCACTTTTTTTTGGTTACAAAATATGTATTTTGTTTGCGTTTGTAATATAAATACTCTGAACTGATTCAGGGGGTGAGCAAGTGCTCAACTCATTGGGAGGTTGGGAAAGGTATCTAAAACTTTCGCCTCAACCCAAGGGGTCTTTTTAAACAATATTTCTTGATTTTGAGATTAATTTGGGTCAAGTCTGACAAATATATGATACATTTAGGACTACTGTGGATTCTAAGGGGGATTTTGGTTATCCCCTGAACTGAATCATAGAAAGCATTCTTTGCTTTACTGTAAACACAGTTTATGCGAGAGATTATAAAAAGAGAGGAATTTTTATATTCTATACGTTTTGTATATGAAGTGAAAGAAGTATAAGTGATGTCTGTTTACCTGCAGCGGTATTATAACCCCGGTTACAAACAGCGCATTGGAATGGCTTCATTTGGTCGTGAGTTTTCATGTGAATCTTCAAATGATCACTGCGTGAAAAGGCTGACTCGCAATGACAGCATCGATAACGCTTATCGCCTACCAGTGCAGTGGCCAACAGTCCATAGGAAAGGAGGCAAAGGTTTAGTTGTATTCATATATAAACACATTTTGTCATTGATTTCAATCAATAAATAGTTTTTGATATAATATTTGAGTGAAAAGAGTATTAGTTTTGAAAACTAGACTTCAATTAAGTCATCAAATGATTGGGATCTGAGTAGTGGTAAACACAAGTAATATGTGTTCAATACCTGTGTGTAACTTCACGTGTCGGTCACGACTTCTTTTATGTTTGAAAAGTCGTTGACAATAATCACAACGGAATGGCATTTGGTCTGAATGTATCTGAAATGCATTGAAATGTTAGGAATAAATGAAAATCTTAATCATTTTAACGATAAAACATAAACTACTGAATAAAAAAGCCGTAAATAAAGACATTAGAGATGAGAGACTATTTGAGTATTTAGATGAGGAGAGCCTCACAGCCCCTCATTCCTGTGCTTCACAGCCCCGGTATGTCTGTGCTGTTGTGCATAAATATTATACCACTATTAAGCGATAGGAAAGCGTTGAGTGAAATGCGTTTTTGTGAGCAGTAATAGAGAGATCTCAAAGATGTCTAAAATTTAGTTTCAGTTTTTGGCAGCAGATAATTAAGACAGCACTGGTAGGACTGGCTTCGGCACTGGCAGTGCATTTTCAAATGTATTGAGACATTGACGTTGGACTCGATTCCAGTAATTTTCTCTTTGCTCTCCCTCTGCCCTATATTTACTGGCTTTAATCGGAAACACAGCGGGTGGCACTGGTAGAGGCACCCCGGCCTGCCTCAGGTATAATTGCAGGTGATTTGGGTGGTCTTCCACAGCCGTTTCCCCCATTGGTACTGTGCTATCAGCGAATACCCTCTGATGTGCCTCTCATTCCCTCATTCTTTGCTTTTTTAGTCAATAGAACTGAACAACAGTTTGAGAGCAGAGGAATAGCACAAGCATTGTAAGCAATAGCACAGAGCACAGGCATATTGTGGTCGTGTCTCCCCTTTCAAGTTCATTAGGCGCTTCTTTTCGCTGATTTCTTAATCTTCAATACAACTATACCTGTGTTCGTGTATTGATGACCACTGTTCCCATCCCTTCCCAATCCAAGGACAACAGGCGTAAAAACATTTCGCATTGGGTGAAGCACTGGGTTCTCTCTCTCTCTCTCTCTCTCTCTCTCTCTCTCTCTCTCTCTGGATCTCCATTTCTTCAAATCTGATATGATTTGCAAATATATTAGACGAGAGAAGAAAGCAATTTGTATTCAAACATAACTTTTGTTCAAAATTTTGAATTAATTTACATTCAATTTATTTCAATAGAATTCAAACCAATGTTTTAAATGCATTTGAAATGAAAACATTTTCACAACTTTTCAAATGGTTTTCAAATATTTTTTTAATGAAAGAGACAAAACCAAAACCAATGATATTTGAAATGTGATGACAATTAGTATACATTTTTTTAATAAATATATTTTTTTTGTTTACTTTCATTGAGACACAAAATCATTTAATTAAAACAAATGGTTTGCCAATAATTAAAGATATTTTCATTAATTTTCAAAATTATAATTCAATCACTGATTCAATCGATTTGTTTAATGACTTATATTTCAGGAAATAATGTAAAAATTATTAATGAATTCATTTTTATTACTATTAATTCACTTAAATCTTATCATAATTTCTAATCTCTAACATACTTTCCATTAATTATTGATAACATACTGCAGACACACAAATGGTTTGAGCCTATGAGAAGATATAGTAGATGAATGACCATTTTAACCACTTTGCTCCTGGGACAAATTTATGGCTAATGTTTTCTTGGTCACACAGAAACTAATTAAATGGATATTTATGTTAAAGTATTATATCTTTTCATTTGATTCAACAAATTGTTTATAATTTTGACAAATTTGTTATGTTTTGCGATAAATATTCAAATTTTGCTTTGAATTAAACGCAAAAAATTGTTTTATGTTATCATTAGAGTTAATAAGGATTTAACTTAAGCTTCAATTAATTATTTCTTCACTTAATTAGAGTTTATTATAAATACTTTTAATTCATTTTCACATTTCAAACATTTCTTAAATATAAAAATATCGTCTCTTTTATTGTCTATTTGAGTGAATTATAGTTTACTTAAGAGATCCTGATATTCATTGAAGTCAATGAAAAAACTGCTGAATTTAAACCTTAATATAATTACTATAAAGGGGTTGAGAAAAGAAAATCATTTTATTTGTAATTACAAAAAGATTTTCATATAAAACAAGTTTCTAATCAATTGAATCAATAAAAGCCATAGTTTTCATGATAACTATCAAATCAATCATTTTTGTTGTTTATTATGTAGTCTTAACATAATATCAGATCCAATGCCCTGGGCTTTGATGTACATTTGAGATCATATGAGTCAGAGGTTTGATTCAAAATCTTTGAAGTATTACAAACATTTCAACTACTATTCAGTCCTTTCTATACTTAGACTTAATTTTGATTTTAGTCAGTCGTCTATGAAATTGATGTTAAAAACAGTTTTTGTACAAAACTTAATACATTTTTATCGATATCTGTATCAATGAAAAGGATTTTAAAGTGTTTGGAAACACATTTCATTTAAACACTACAGACAAACAGTACTGGTTTTGTAGTGATAAAGTCAACCAAAACATTGAAAACTTATAATATTTTTTGTAAATTCTTATTATTTTTGGTTTAAGTGTTGAAAGAATGAAAAATTATTTATATATTAATTGCTTTTCAGTTTTATTCTTATAAAAACTCTAATAAAGAGATTATAAATGAATTTATGAATAGATTATACAAACTCTCCTTAAAAGTCACTCAACTGTAAAGTACTTATCATTTAATTAATGTTAAGTTTTAACCAAAAAATACTTTTTTTATTAAAACAAAAACTTAAGAATTAATCTCAAACTGAGCTCAAGTTTTGCTGGTTTTTAATATTTAGTGCAAATATTTTACACTATTTTTCAAAAAATAAAATAAAATATTGTTATAAAAACTTAAATTTCATAAGAAATCTGTGAATAGTTTTATATATTAATTGCTTTTTATTAAAATTTCAATAATTAGTTAAAAATAATATTTATTTCACTTCATTCCAGTGAAAACAAAAATCACTTAATTATTTAATATTTCATTTCATATCAATTGTAATACAGATTTAATATCAAATTTTAATTTTGCTTTTTTATATGTTTTTGTATTTATCTGTAAAACATATGAATCGATATTTTCAAACATATCTTACAAATAGTGAAAACTATAAAACAGTTATAATAACGGAAACAAAACTTTATTGAAATATAAAAAAAAACATTTTATTTTACTTTAGTTTGCATTTTGTTTGTGTTATCTATTGAGGGAAAGACATGTCACAGAAATCATAAGAATTAAAGAATAGATTTTGAAAAATCCTTTTTTATTGACAACAGATAAAAGCGTTTTATATTTTGCTTTGTTTTTCACTTCAAATAAAATTTAAACAAAAAATTATTTATTATTTTTGATATAGTTTTGTCTTTTGTCTACCTTTCCTGTGATATGAAAGCAAATGTAAAAAATGATTGAATTTTATTTTTTTCATAAAATTCTTCATATATTTGTCAATAAAACTAAAATTTATGAAATATTTGAAAATCCTTTTTGTGTTCAGCACTTGATTTGAAGTATTTTTTGTTTTATTTGTTATCTAAAAGTGGTTTCAAAAGAAAATTTCAGGAATTATATCAAAAATGAAAACACATTTCAATGGATTACTTGTTATGAATATTCTTCAGACTATTAGCAAACACGTGACTGAACTCACGGCTTGTGAATGTTTGCATCAATTATTTATATAATAAAGGGATAGCCATAACTGAAATTGTGTTCCAGTGCTGTCCTTACACTACAATTAAATTCATTATAAGATATTACTTATTCATAACAAACCCTGTCTAAGATGACAATCCTTGGTCTCTCTGTACAACATATGCATAACAATAATGAATTATTTTGAAGAATATTCTCGTCTTTATTCACAACTTATTTACTTTTCTCTTAATCTCTTTAAACTCTATTCAAACAAATAAATTTGTATTCAATATTCAAAACAGAATTTAGTTTTTATATAAATAAAAGTTTTATTTTTATTTTCAATTCAATTAAAATTTATTAAATTTTAGACATAAAACTGTTACACAAAAAGTGTTTCCTCAAAAATATCAGTCATTTTCATACAAATTAAATCAATATTTAGTTTTTTTTGTGAACAAAATATCTCAAACTATTAATTGAAGTGAAAAACTTGAATATTATTATTGCTTTATGTATTGAAGCGATGATTACATTAATATTACTTGTTTTATGATATTATTTGTGCAAAATATAAGTTAATTCCACTTTTATTAGTGATGCAAATCCTATGACAACCTCAACACCAGGCGCTTAAGTGCTTGACTTCAAGCCATAGTCATTATCACTATTTTTATTAAACATTTAGTCTTATGATTGAAACAGTTTTTCATCAATTTTATCATTTTTTCTGTTTTTACTTCAAAATGTTGTTTCAATACTAATAATTCATTTCTCTATTCATCGCAACAAAAGTGTTTCAATTCTTATATCAATTTTAACACAAGTTTTGTGATCAATGTTTGAGTGTATGAATGAATGGCTCCTCAAAAGCCAATATTCAGTTCAGAGTATATGAAAGAATTACAATCAGAGGCAATGAAAACAAATTTCTCTCACAATTATAATCATTTTGATTACTTCTCGTGGAGATGGAGAGCACTTATGATAACTTTAAATCAGCCCCTGTGCCCCTGCAGCAGGTTTTCTACCTTTCCTATCTATTATGCCGTTAATTATTTGCATTTCCATAAAAATGTAAGTCTTTTTTGAGTAATGAAAATAATTTAAATATTTTATAAACCAATCCGTCGTTTCATTTGACAAACAGTTTTTCAAACTTTTATAAAATGTGCTTTAAATTCAAATATCTCTTTGAAATTTGTTGGCAAAAAAATTACTAAACTTTTATCGATTTGATTATTGCTTGCAAACTATTATAGTCTAAGAATGTATTAAAATATTTATAATAAGACAAGAATTGCATGAAATGAAGAAAATTTCAAACATTTTATGTTTTGTAAAAATTTTTGATTACATTTTTTCGTTTAATTTTTAAAAGTAAACGATTTCTTGTCTTTAATATAATTTTTTCAAAAACTTTTCATTTTATTAATTATTATTTAATCAAATCATTGAGTCTTCAAATACCCCTTAATATCTATTTAACCATAAAAGTGGTGAATAAATACATAGGAATTAAATGAAAGACAGGTTTAGATAAAATCAATAATATTTTTTTTATTCAATTGGCTTTAAATCTTATTTTATATTTTCATAAAAATCTTAAATATAATAAAAAGTCAATGATTTGTTTGAATTGAAAAATCAATACTTTTATTGAAATTACAAATTAAAGGATTGATTGAAATTCATAAATCACTTAACGCTACAAAAAACCTCTTTTTATAGTCAAGTATTTATTGACAAAATGTCACTAAACTTTAAATAATTGCTATCAATATTACAATAAATGTTTTGTGAGTTGAATGCCATAACCCATGAGTTAGTGACCCAATGATGAGATTATGGTTAGGTTTGGAGCACATCCTAAAAGTTCAGTTAACTCTTAGCTTCTAATATCTGATCAAATAATATATGATTTGTTGAACAAAATATGTTTCGCTTTTCAATCGACAAAATGATTGCATTCTTTAACTAAAGACACGAATCCAAGTAATCGTGTGCTCAGAGCTCAGACATCATTTTAACTCATTGTCCGTCACGACATTGATAATTATATACCTGAGCCGACATACATAGCGGACATACAATTCAATCAATAATAACGCTATCGGTGTCACAAACATCTGCTTAAGAAAAAGTAATGAATATCTCTAATGGCTGTGCTGTCTGTCACTCCACCCAAACCCCGAACCAATTCCTGAATTCTTTACTTTCGACGACGCTATCAGTCGTTCACGAAATGTGGTTTTTGTCGACACATCTCTTATTTGATGAAAAGACATCCCTTTTTCGTTGACTAAACCAAACTCTTCCTGGTTTTGAATCCTTATCTCTCGTCCAACGGACAGCTCTTTCATAAACTTTTATGCTTTTGTCAAATGAACACAACTTTTATCAGAATATTAAATAAATTCAAAGTTTTTTATTCAAAACATTATTTGACAAAACATTTCATCAAATATTTAAATCAAAATGTTTTCAAAAAATAGGAAAAAAGGGTTTTCTTTCATAAAATTGGTTTAATTTATGATAAAAATGCGTTTATTGTCAGTCAGTACTCACTTTTCAATTGTTTTCATAACATGTTTTCATTTTAATGATTAAAAAAATGCTATACTTTAGGGTCCGGATGCTAACCCTGTATTCAAAAAGCTGTCAGCACTGGGACATAGGATTGATGGCGTTGAAAGTGAACGCGAAGAAGAGACACTCCATGACGAACCTCCCCCTTCAGCCCTTCATAGGAGGCGAGCTCTTGTACCCCCGAAACTGATCACTGATGGCTATGAAAGCGCCACAGAAGACGTGGAACCGATTGCCGCGAATAGCAATCAAAACACTCATTTGTAAGCATTTTATTTGAAAACAATTTATTTTGTATTCAAATTATTACACAATTTTAAAGACTTGGAGAACCAGTCAGCCATAAAAACCGTCGGCGAAGCTCTATTGTAGTGATACCGCCGATGCAGATCTGCCCGGGTATGCACTTTCACCAAAACTCTTGAGATATATAACTTTCTTATCACTAAATTTTGTTTGCAAACAATTTTCAGGGGATTTATTGGTTTACAGCAAAGTTTTGACTCAAAGAAACAACTTATTGGGTATGACTTGACTTAACAGTGCTTTATATGACTTATAAGTTATGGATATATAATGACTTCCCATAACATTGTGTGCCATAAAAACATAATTCATTACTCAATAGAGAATTACTTGTATTTGTTGTCCAATAGATAACTTTGACGGATCCACACAATGTCTGGCTGTGGGGGAAGGTATGTATCAAACGCTTCAAAACAAATACTTTCTGTTATTCTATACTTTTGAACACAAATTCATAAATCATAGTCTAATTCACAACTGTTTGCAGTAATACCCACTCCTATCCTATCGTCAACTGATACTTATCCCAAACCCATCTATCCATTCATGAATGCATTGATTAAAAGCACTTATAATTGAATCGATAACTGATTTAAAGCCTCATAAATACAAAACAGTTTTATTTGTCTTAACGTTAACTCAATTAACAATAAATTGATTGCATTTCAGACTCGTCTCGAAAGGGGAATAGGTTTTCATTCTTACGGCTGGTAAGTGTCCGATCCATTCAGTGTTTCCCGCATGAAGTCATTAAATCGTTTCTTATATTTCTATCCACTCTATCGCTGACCCGAATCTTCTACCTGTGCTGTATTGGTGTCATTGGTGTGATGTATGGTTTCTGTCTTTGTATTTGACGGTCACTTTTGGTATTTCTGTGTTTCTTTGCATTTCCTTTCTGTCCGTCCATATGTGCGTCCAGTTTGACAGGTCTGGTCGGGGGAAGTCCGACTCACTCTGTGGTCTCGAAGAAGTGCTCTCTACTCTCCAACCGTCCGTTTTTGTTGACGAACAGCTCTCAAAATATAAGGTTTTGAAGGAAATGTAGTTTTCTTTCATTTAATCATTGATTTTGTATTAATTAATGTCAGGGTTTGGCGTGGAATGACTTCTTGTCTCAATTTGAAGAGCGGAGAGCATCCGGATCTTCAATGGTTTCGGGGTATCGCTTGAGTCAACCTTCCTGTGAAAGTCGTCGCTCTTCTGGAAACACAAATCTATCGATTCCGGGCACTAATACTCCGATCATTGTTACACAACAACCGCCTTCTCCTCGTAAACAACTGTTGAGGACTCAGACCTTTGACAGCACTAATTCAAGTGATGTCAACGAAGAGAATCAATTGGCGATAAGCGCTCACTCGACCAGAAGTCACAGTTGTGTCGCACCCGTCAATATAGACATCCGGCGCTTAAGTCGTGGTCCACTCAATCAGTCGAGTCTTGATTCACAAGATATCACCGAAAGCTTTGATTCGGCGGATCTGAACCACTCTCCCCCTCATTCAGCCCTCAGTAGTGCCAGAAGTAGTATAATGTTAACCCGTTCTGAGCACAAGAGAAGGGAAGCGCTTTGGGATCTCTTCCAAAGTGAGAGTGTCTTCCTTTACGACCACTTAATGGTAATGAAGAACGTCTTTATGGAACCGCTGAAGAAAATCCAAGTCGAAGGCTATGCTATGTTCGCTGAACCGGAAGTGCTGTTCGGAAACCTGGATGAGCTCTGTTGTGTCACTTATGCCTTCTGTAAGGAATTCCTTAATGTTATGCTTCAATACATGAATTCAGGACAAGAGCTCAATCCCACAGAAGTCTTGATACGACTCTTTCAGAAGGTATTTATTAAGGGATTTGGGATTAACTCAAACAACAGAATATTGTTTGCATTCAAATCAGATGTCATTTACTTTTCATCCAATTATTCAATGTTTCTTTCAGAGCTCGAAAGCCACTTCTCTGACACAGGCCTACCATCGCTATACTCTTAATTACATCAATGCTCTCAACTATTTGGAGACACTTAGACGTCAGGTTGAGTTCAATGAGTTTGAAAAGGTATTCACTTTTGCATTACTTTTCAATTTATACAAACATTTTCTCATTATTTATCTCATTATTCAAAGAATATTTGTTTTTATTATACGAATATATATTTAGATATGTTTTCATATCATTTGATGTTTGAATAAAATTATTATAACTTATGATTGAATTAATTTCAGCCAAACATTGAGTTGAATCCATAGATAAAGACACAAACAATTAGTTTATAAACAATTATTTTCAATATTTATTTATAACTCAGTTTTGTTAACATTAGATAATTTCAAACAGTTTTGAAAGCAGTATTGAAAGCAGTATTGAAAACATTTACGAGAATTGAGAATAAAAATCAACTTTTTTCTCATTTTCTAAGAAATTTTGAACAAAAAAAACATTTAAGAATAAAATTAGATTAAAATGTTATAGAAATTGATGAACAGATGAAACGATAAAATCCAAGAAAACGTTATTGGATTTGAATTACAATACAATTTGAAACGTTAGTCACAATCACTTGATTGACACAAAAAGGCATCGATTTCTCAGCACTCTATCGATTCATGTGATCGTAATTCTCGGGAATTATGTCTTTTGTGTTTGTGTTCAGCAGAACTTGATTTTTATTATATTTCATGAATTGCATCCAAAAATCGATAGAAAATAATTTATTTTCACAAATGCTGTAATTGAAAAGCATTTGTCAATAGATTCACCTCAAAACTGATTACCAAAACGTTTCCTATAAATTGATTGCAAAATATTTTCAAATTAAAAAGTTTTTCACAAAAAGAGAGAAAAAAATCAAAATTATTTGATATTTCATTCAATTCTTTCATTTGAATTGATTTCCAATAACTTTAGTGAAGATAAACATTAATTGAATTATATTTCCAATGAAGTGGTGTAACCGAGACTCCCGGTGCAAGAAACTCCAGTTGACTGACCTATTGGTATCTCCAGTGCAACACATTATGAGAGTTCCAATTATTTTGAAAGATATTGAGACCCGAACTGAAGATCTCTTTGAAAAAGAGATGATTTCATCGATAATAGATTCAGAAGAGAATTCATTGCGAGAATTGGACGACAAAATGAAATGGCTTAAGAACTTTGAGCGCCTACTAGAGATCCAACGTAATATAGTCTGGCCCTCAGTATTTGATCTTGATCCTAAAGTATTCATTCCCGAAGTAAATATACTTTTTAATCAAATTTATTTCCTTTTATTAATATTACAATAGTTTTTGTTTTGTCAAACATAAGAGTGAATTGAATACAAAATCCTTTCTTTGTTTTTGTCATTATTTGCATAAAAAAGTGAATTAATATTTATTGACAAAACATATCCTCAATATTCAAATCAATTGTTTTTGAAATTCATTTAAACAAAACCATAAAATCAAAGCCAGACTTAGTTTTCATAACAATTGATGTATAAATTATTCAAAGTAGTCATCAATTTGTTTATTTTATAAGACCACCAGGTTTTATAGGACCAGAGCATAAACATCTGTATAGTTTTAAAATAAAAATATTATTTGAATTGTTTTATCATTTATTAAGCAATGAATTGACAAAAATTATTTTTGAATGACATTTCATCAATTCTTGTAATCTATTGATTGCTTTTAAGAATATACAGAAATATTGACACAAAAAATGTAATCATTTTAAAGTGTTTAACAAATTATTTGACGATTTCTTGATTCAAACAATTTTATAATGAAATTCAAGAATTAATTATTCAATACATAAAGTGTCAAAGATTTACATTATTGTTATAACTTATAAGCCATTGATTGAACTCAGACTCAAGAGATTGTAAAACAAAAAGCACTTAAATCTGACAAAAGTATCGATCGATTGGTTTTATAAAAACTTTTTTTTATATAAAAATTAGTTTTTAAAATGTTTTACAACTTTTAAATTAATCATAAAATATGCAATAATTAACTGATTTTTTATTATTGAAACCACTAGTTCCTAAAAGGACCCCTCTCTAAGCAGCCCTGTGAACGACTTATAGTGAGCCCCAGGAGACAGATCATACTTGAAGGACCCCTCCATATCCTGGACAGCGGAAAACCCATTGAAATGTATGTCATATTATTTGATGATATGCTTATAATCACTCGAAGGAAGAAAGGATTGCATAAAAAGGTTTGTTTTGTTTTGTTTTGAGTTGTCTTTCAATTAAATATCTATTCCTTTGGACAGCAATCGAGTCTAACGGAGAAGTGGGCCTCGACTTGCAGTAGAGGTAGTTTCTCATCCAGTTCTCATGAGGGGCTCTTCAAGTATGTCGTCTATAAACAGCCCCTGTCTTTGGACAGGTTCTATATTCACGATGTTCTGCCTGGAAGTGAAGGCACAGGTATGTCATTCTTTGGATGATATCATGAATTTAATAAACGAATCACTATTTTAGCGACAAATCTGAAGAACGTGTTTGTATTGGTTTGTCTCAATCGCTTCCAACAGGTCGTCACTATTCATACCTTCCAAACCTCTACTGATAGCAGTAAAGTAAGACTCAATTGGTATTAAGTGTTGAACAGTGTTTAACTGATAGTTCAATCGCACCCATAGACCACATGGTTGTCCAAACTTAGAGATACGGCCGACAAATGGAAGCGAACTCTTCAGAACACAGTTTTCCGTAACCAACAGAGGCTGAGCTCAGGTAGTGTCTCAACGGCCGCCAGTTTTAGAGATAACTCGAGTACAACTCATACCATATCCACGCGATAGTCATCGGATAGTCATCTGATAGTCATTTAAACAAATTATCAAAACTTCACAACATTTTATAATTTTAACACAAATTTTAGATAAGATTTACTAAAAACTAAAAACTAATGAGAATTTCAATGATATCTCAAAAACTTGTTATTTGTTATACAAATACCATATTTTTAAACGAAAACAAAGTCTGAATTCAAAACCTGAGCCAAAGATTTAACTAATTTTCCAATTGTTTGACAATTAATGTAAACTAAAAAATGTTTTGATAGCAGAAACGGACGGTTAGTTTCAATTGAATCGAAATTTTTTCAATACATGTTTAAATCCAATGAAAAAAGTTTTATAAAAACAAATGATAAATAGTTTTTCTGTTATTAATATTTGAAAATATATTTAAACCAATCGTTGAAACAATTAAATCCAAAAAATGTATTTAAATTTAAGCATTGATTGTATGTTTGATATAATGTTTTATACCGTTATATATAAATAGTCTATAAATCAATATAATTGTAGTTTTGATTGTTTTCTCTCATTTAATGTTAAAAATAAAACCACAAAAAAGATCTCAATTTTAGATTTGGTATTAAAAGACAATCTGTTTTAATGTGTCATTCATTTCAACTGAAAATTTATATTTTGTACAAAAATGTCAATAATATTGAAATCAAACAAACGATTTATAAATCAATTAAAATATTACTAATATTTAGTTTAAATAATAATTTCTTTTCTTTGCTTTAATTTTTACGTATTTTTCCTCACTTTTCATAAAAAATAAACTTATTTTCAAAACTTTTAATCACTTTTTCATACATTTCTATGAATTGCAGAAAATTCTAGAAAAATGATCACAACTTTTATAACTTTGTGAATAAGACATACCCGATGTCAGTTCAAAACCATGCAGGGGGAGTTTTGGAAATTATAAATACCTTCACATTAAACATAAAGTCATTCCAAAACGTCTTTACTTTTGATTTTTAAAGATTTTTAACTGAAATCTATGTTTTATTCATAAAATTATAAATGTTTTGTCATTTTTCGAGATTTTTCTGCGATTTCATAGAAATGTATGAAAAACTCATTAAAAAGTATTTTTATTACATTTAAAATGAAATTAATTTCAAATTAAATACAAAAATAAAATATTTTTTCTTTCATTCAATAGATTTGAGTTCTTGTGTCCACCTCTTCAGCGATTAGACAATGAAAACATCTCTTAAGATATGTTTCATTTGATTAATAGATACAAAGCTCTAATGATTTGTGCATAAGTGGTGACAATAGTTAAGGAAAGGTATTAAGACTTAAAATAAATTGAATTTAAAAAATGATTTTTATTTTTAATAATCAATAAAAATATGTTTGAATTGAAAACCAAAACACAATTTAAGTTCAAAATAATTGTTATAAAAATCAAATCAAAGTTTAATAACTATTTTTGCAATCATTTAAACGATTGTTAATAAAAACTACGAATCAATCGCTTGTTGTCCACGTCTTAGGCGTTGGTCAGACCGATGACACCACAGGCCAGTCTGGGGTCGGCATTAAGTTTTGTAATTAAATAAAACACAAAAGTATTTGTAAAACACTGAGTCATACCTTCCGCCGGCATTTCCTGTAGATTTGCTCAACTCATGGCCTCCTTTCCCCAAATCATCGACGTCTGCGTGAACCTAAACATACCGTTCCTTACAATCAATTCAATTGACACTAAGACAACACTAAAGACAATACCACAAGAGATCTGCCAATAATTGAATGATTTCCTGTGAGTGCCAACTGTTTGTCCTCAATGTTGACCTGAGCCACACCGTCAGCACCGGCAACAATGTTACCCAAATCGCCGACATGTCTGTTGGCATCGGTAGGCGCTCCGTGTTCTTTGCCATTCGGGTTATAGTGAGGACCGGCAGACGTACAGCCATTAGTGTTGTCTCCAAACTCATGGACTAAACGCACAGTTAATTCAAATACAAATCAATACAAAACACAACAAACCGTGAAACCCGTGCTGTCCTGGAGTCAGACCCGAAACACTTCCCGTCACCAACACTGACGCCCCCTTTAAGGGTAAAAATAATTTCAAATCAATTTTAAGTGAAAAATCATTTAATAATAATAAATAAGTGATTAATAACTGAATTCAAGGCTAAAGTGAAGGACAGTTAGACAGACAGTGAATGGTATCAGAAATTGAGTGCAATTTTAGTACAAATTAATATAAAATCAAAATTTTGTATAAAATTAATTCAAAAAACATAAAAAATTTGTAAAAAATTGAATTCAAATGAAAATAATTAACAAAAAGACAAACAATAAGTAAAACAAAGAAACGATTGAATGAATGGTTGAAAAGCCGGTCATAACTGTCCGACTCGTGGACAGACCGGACATACCATACCTTCTGCTCAAAACGTATAGTTCCCGAAACACTTGAGTCTCCCTTCAGTACTACCACTCCTTTCGCAGACATTATTTGATTATGTTTTTCACAAAATTAATGATTATTTCAGTTAAAAGTGGTTTAGATTTCACTCAAACTGTACTTCAAATGTGTTTTAAGTTTACGACTGTTTTGACGTCTCTTTCACTTCAATAGAGGTCTCAATAGTGGTCTCAATAGAGGTCTGAGTCTTGTGTTAATATTTTCCTATATTTTTCAATCAATGAATCAAATGATTGAATATTTGAATGAAATGAGCGCTCATTTCAAACCATTTCAAAGCATTTCAAAGCATTTCAAAGCATTTCATATCATTTGAAATACAATTCATTTGAAATTGAATTGAGTTTTAAATTCCAATATTTAATACATTTTTTGTGAAATAATTTGAATTAAAATCTATTTTTAATTAATTTTCAAAAGCATTAGAAATGAGACCAAAAACAGACTTTTATTTATATAACTGTTTACTAATGTTTGCAATACTTTTGATAACTTTATTGATTTCACTAAAGCTATACATTTGGGACATCACTGAACACAAGGATAAGGAAAGCATTGATTATCTTATTATCGATAATCACTCCTATGTTATGACAATTGTGTTAATACTTAACGGCTTTTGTGAGACAATTCACTTCAAAACTGATTGAAATGTCATTTAAATGTTGAATCCATTTATAGCTCTTTTGGTCCATAGGATAGGGTTTGCACTCAATATAAATGCCTTAACTCTGCGTATAATTCACGGCTCTGTCAATGGCTTTGTATTGATATTATGTTTAACCCCTTTGTATACATTAATATCCGGGGTTTGGAGACATAGTATTCCTGAAGTGTTTTATTCAATCCACTGTTGGATCGGATCCTTTGGTCTCATTTTATTTGTCATTCAATTTTGCTTTTCATTTATCTATTACTCAATGATTTCTAAGACTAAAGAGACGACACAAAAGATGCAAATAATTCATAGAAACAGCGGTTTTACCATATTTTCAATGATTTGTTTGTCAGCGCTGTTGGGTATCACTGAGAAAACTTCGCCCAAGTATTACATGAAATCATATTTTATATCAATTTACTAATGATTTAACATTTCTTTTGACACAAAACCAGAGAATTCTTGCAATTCTTTCCCAAAGAGTACTCAATCTCTATATTACTAACAGATCTGATGTCACTTTCAATTGTTTTCATTTGTTTAAGTGTTTTATATTTGGTTTCTTCGCGTAAGAAACTAAAGACCACTTTAATTGGTATTCAAAACAAAGCAATGAATGAAAAATTAAAATTCAAAAAAAGAGTTTTAGAAAAACAAATGAAAAGAGTATTCAATGAAAAGAAATAATACTTTATTTGAAAACTATTTTTT